>JASDQU011028954.1:83667-99520 GCA_032191745.1 Picea mariana | reverse complement strand
CTTTAGAAACTTTTCTCTGTATATAAGGTAATGGTCTTCCTTCCTTAGATGGTCCAAACCCCCATAAAAAATGAATGAATCCCCCATAAATACACTAAGGTTCGGCCATATATTTGCATGGTCATAATTGGATACTTGTCACCTTCAAAATTATCTTTGGCCACTTGGTGACTTGTTCCCATACCTAGGATAAATAAATATCCATAATTATACTTTTCAGAAATATTAATAGAATATCCCCTTGGACTTAAGTCCCCACTTTTCCCTTTTCAGTGGATTTTATCCCCCCGTCTCTTTTTGTCTGAGAGGTATGCACACAATAATGTGATATTATTGATAATTTGAGTGTGATTACATTTTACATGGATAGGCACACTAGCCCTTTTGCATCCCAATTCACAAGCCCAATATTCACACATGCTCTCCGACCTCAAACTCTCACACACACACACACAAAACTCAGTCCGATGTGCACTAACCTTGGTGTTCACAACACTATGAAATTTGCACACCCTACCCTTGATGCATAATCCACATACACTTAGGTTCACACAACACTATGGAATGTGCACACTCATTATTTTGAAAACACTCCTCATGCACTACTCAGGTGCATGTAAAACTGAACCAAAACTTGGTGCCAATGACTGACCAGCCTAAATGTACATTTACAATTTCAAGTGCGCGCAAAACTAAACCAAATATTGGTGCCAACAACTCACCAACCTAAATGTAAATTTACATTTACATTTACAATTGGGGTTCAAATTAGGGATATTGCATTCCCCTCTCACTTATGTATGCATTTTCCTTAGTGCATTATATACACATTTACATACAAAATATTCAAAATTGTTTAAAAATATGCAGATACTCTGCCTACATAACATCCTCGTGCTCCCAAGTTGCATCTTCAGGATCGTACTAGGTCCATTGGACCTCTACTAGCTCCATAGCTCGATTCCAAAGATGTTGTATTTTTTGATCCAATATGAAAACTATTCACACTCGAAAATGTCCTTCTGGCTCCATCTGAATCACATTCCAATCAATGACATGATTAGCATCAGGTACATAATTTTATAGCAAAGATACATGGAAAAAATTACGAATCCACAAGGATATAGGCAATGCAAGCATATATGTGACATGACCAATCCTCTCTAGGATTTCAAATGGGCCACAGTAGCATGCTACCAACTTAGAAAAAATTCTCAACTTTAGGGAACTACGTCTTGCTTTTACTTTCAAGAACATATGGTCACCCACTTTAAACTCTCTGTGGGTTCTACCTTTTTCTGCGTATATTTTTTTCCTGTCTTGGAAAGCCTTTAAATTTTTCCTTATCCTCACCATTTTCTCTTCCATTTCCCAGAGAATATTTGTCCTAACCATTGCGTGGTCTGCTAGGTTGTCTCAACTCATTGGTGTGTTTCACTTTCTGCCATAAAGTGCCTCAAATGGGATCATATTTCGAGAAACTTGATACCCATTTTTATAAGAAAACACAACCAAAGATAAATATTTTCCCCATTGTGTCGGTTTGTGCATCACATACATCCTTAGCATATCTTCTATCACTTGGTTTACCCTCTCTATTTTCCCATCTGACTCTAAATGATAGGTTGTGCTAAAATTCATATTTCTCCCAAATCCTTTGAATATCCCTTTCCAAAAATTTGATATGAACTTGGAACCTTTGTTAGGCTCAATTGTCTTAGGTACACCATGCAGCTTAGAAATGTCTCTCATGTATATATTAGCAATGTTGTCTTCCTTGTGCATTGATTTCACTGGAATAAAATGGGCAAATTTAGTAATCTTTTCCACCACTACCATAATGGAATAATGTTGCTTAGTAGTCCTAGGAAACTTAGTAATGAAATACATGGTCACAAATTCCCACTTCCACTTAAGAATGGAAAAGGGTTGTAGCAAACCTTTTGACATTCAAGGAATCTAGCAATAAAATTAGCAACCTCCTTTTTCATGATTGGCCAATAATATTTCTTTTTGACCACTGCAATAATATTTTGATAGACTAGGTATCGAACATAAGGAAATTTATGCATCTTTGACAATAATAGATTTTTCAATTCCTAATCATTTGGCAAATAAAATATGCAACTATACATGAGGATTCCATTCTCTTTTAGCTCAAAACCTTCGAATTTCTGTTGCGACATACCTTGTTGTAAATTTTCCTTATGTCCACATAGTGTTGATTTGATTTGTAAACCTATAAAATTTTGTCACTCAAATATGATTTGTACATGCTAATGTCTTTATCACACATCTCATGCACCCTTCTATTGAGTGCTTCATCCACCTTGTTCTCCTTTCTTTTTATATTATTTATATCAAAGTCATACTCACTGAGGAAATATAACCACTTTCTTTGTATGAAATTTAAACTTAGATGTCCAAACACATGTTTTAGAACACTATGGTTTGTCCTCAACTTGAATCTTTTTCCCATGAGATAGTGCCTCCACATAATAAAGGCATGCACTATGGCTACCAATTCCAAATCATGAGTAGCATAGTGACTTTCATGGTCCTTTAATTTCCTTGATTTGTATCACACCAAATGCCCATTCTGATTAAGGACTCCACCAAGCCCCGCCTTCCATGCATCCATGCACATGACGAGGTATTCATTAGCATCAACAATTCCCAAAATTGGTGCACTTGTCAACAAACTTTTCAAGTGATAAAAACTCCTTACACAATCCAAAGTCCATTCAAAGCGTACACCTTTATTTTTAAAGGATGCAATTGGGTGTGAAATTTTTTAGAAGACTTCAATAAACCTTCTATAGTACCTTGCAAGTCCCATGAAGGATATCACCTTTGTGACATTCCTTGGTGTTTTTCATCCTTCAATGGATTTTATCTTATCTGGGTTCATAAATATCCCTTCCTCTAAAATGATATGACCCAAATAATGAATCTATCACTGGTAAAATGAGAACTTGCTCAACTTTGCATACAACTAATGTTCTATTAATACTTGCAGCACCATACTCAAGTACTTCTCATGTTATTCTTCATACTTTGAGTAAATAAGTTTTTCATCGAGAAATACAATGACAAACTTATCTAAGTATTTTCAAAAAATACCATTCATCAAACACATGAAGACAATTGACACATTTGATAACCTGAATGGAACTAATTTAAACTCATAATGGCCATACCACATTCTAAAAGAAGTCTTGCTGATGCATTGTTATTTAATTCTCACTTGGTGATATCTAGATCTGAGATCAATCTTTGAAAATATATGTGCGCCCCTCAGCTGATCAAAGAGGTCATCTATCCTTGGAAAATGATAATTTTTCTTTACTGTTACTTTGTTCAACTACCTGAAGTCAATACAAATACTCAACCTAGCATTCTTCTTCTTCACAAACAATACTATGGAACCCTAAGGCGACACACTTGGGTGTATATACCCCTTATTCAAAATCTCTTCAAGTTGCATATGCAATTCCTTCAACTTTGGTGTACTCATCCTATAAGGAGTCTTGGATACAGGAGATTCTCTAAGCATCAAATGTTTAGAGAAATCAATATCTCGTTTCAGTGGAAACCACGATATCTCTTTTAGTACATCCTCAAATTGTTTCAGTATTGCACAATCTTCAACATTTGTCACTTTATTATTAGGTCCTTCCTCCATGTGCACTACAAATAGTTTACATCCTTTCGTGTATCTTTTCTTCAATTGCAATGTTGAAACTCCTTTGATAGTTACAACCCTTGGAATTCTTTGAATTGCTCTTGAGTTTCCTTCCTCATCCAAGAAAGTAAATTCCTTACTATAACAGTCTCGAACAACATGATGATGGTCCAACCAATATATACCAATGAGGAAATCATACGATCCCAAAGGTATAATATTCAAATAAATTTTTTTGAATAGTCCATTCATTTCCATTGGACATGCCTTAACCATCTCATTAATTTTCCTTTTTTCTCTTGTAGCTAACTACACCAACCAAGGTTTTCCAAGATTTCTTCTTGGAAATTGTAATCTTTCCACCATCTTAGGATCTAGATAACTATGAATAGCTCCTGAATCAATTAAAATAGTAATGGGTTGGTCATTAATCTTACCTTCCACTTCAATCATGTGTGATTGAAACTCAACTTCCTTGTTATCTAGGGCTACGTAAATCCTAGGTACATTTCTTCCCGTGTCTTCAACTATCACAACTTGCTTCACATTGTGACCAATCCTGACTTTTTCACCTCTATTAGGGAAATCTATGTACATGTGGTCTCCCCCATAACCCCAACATTGAATGGGTGGTTGTATTGGTATTTTCCCCATTGTCTTAGTCATTCTAGGCTCCTTGGAAGTTGACTTTTCTTTAGAATTATTTCTAAAAAATGGTGTCTTAGTCCCCTTTTTCCTCTGTTCCACCTTGCTTTTCATCTTGTCTTCCCAAGCCTTTTGGAAATTCAGTATTCCCATTTATTGATCATAAATAAATTTAGCATGCGTTATGGTTTCCTCCAATGTCTTCGAGTCTTCATATTGTATCTTTTCACTCATAAATGATGGCAACCCACATAGGTACCTATGAATTTTAACTTTCTCATCCTTGATGAATGAAACATATTTCAACAACTCTAAGAATGTTCTTTCATACTCATATATTGTCATACTCCCAAGCTTGACTTCAAACAATGCCTTCATTTTCTTGTCATAGTATCTCTTGGTTAAGTATTTCTTTTAAAAATACCTTTTAAACTCTCTCCAAGTAACCTTTTTCTCATAAATGTGACGCACTTGCATGAACTGATCCCACCACATTGATGCCTTTCCCTTTAGATGATATATGACAATTCTCCCTACTTCCTGCGCAGAATAATTATGCAGTTGGAAGTACTTCCTCATACCCAACAACTAGGTCTCCACATATTCATCCTTCTTGTTCTCACCATTAAAGGTAGGAGGCTTTATCTTATTCATTTCTCCTAATAGCTCATCCACCCTAGTCCTCCTCTTATGCATTCTGACAAGAGACGGACTTGAGCTACTGCCTTCTTTCCTAATTGAATTATTTGGTGGGTGGTGATTTTTTCTATCTTTGTTTTTGTTTTCTAGTTTGTCTGTGACCTGCGGGACTAGCTTGTGGCTGAGAAACCATGACTTGGGGGCATCTAAGCCATCAAAATAACTTGGGGATTACACCCGGCCTAAGCCACACCAACCCTTAACATAGATGGATTTTTTTTCCTCGCAAGTTTCGAACCGGTGACTTTAACATCACGGAGTGCCTTAACAACACACTCTCGTCACCGACTGTCCTACACCTTGGGGACGTGATGTTTCCTATCAACACTTCCTATTTTTCTTATTTAATCATGAGACCTGTGACTCCTTTACTTGCTTGACTTTGTCTTCTTATCCATTTTCTTATTTGTTCTATCCAAGATTTGCATCAACTTTATATTGAAGTCATCTTTCTTCTCCTTGGATTTCATAAGCCTCTCATTATCAACTTTATAGCTTTGGAAATATTTTTGCATCCCTTTATAGTTTCTACCAAGTTTATGTGCTCCTCCTTGCCTTCTTTGTTCTCATTGGATTATGTACTATCAATATCAATATTGATATACAAACCCCTGAATTCAACATCATGACTATAAGTTCTCTGCGCATATTCCACGATTTTGGCTCTCTACGTTGATTTTGTCCTGATCTAATCATTGTTAATTATGTAAAATGTGAAGGCAATAAGATTTGTTAGATGAATTCATGCGAAAACTTCACGAAAACTCTACACCATTTTTCTAGAATCCTTTCTTTTGATTTCTTGGATGATTTTAACATCCCAATTCCAAAATTTCTAGGTGAATAATTAGACTCCTTTGTTAAAAAAAATCCCATGAACCATTCCCTTGAACAATTTTGAGACTTGCGTAGTAAATTATGGTCATTTGGAATTCACCCAAATACCCTTTTACTCTTTCTTAGTTTATTTTGAATCTCGTGCATGCACTGGTATTCAACAGGTACCAATGCGCAATGTCAATATTCAAAATATACACCACATATCAATATTATGCATGCACCACAAGTGTTTCTCCACACAACCCCAAATTTTTAATGTGCACAACCACACCTTATTGTTTTCTATGCATTTCTAGTGTCACATGCACACTTTCACATTCTTATTTTATGCGCACCGTGGCGGCATTGTAATTCCAAATTCGACCACTTACTATTCTGAATTCTACCTTAAGTAGATACTCAACCCATGCAGGCTCAGTGTTGAAACTAGAGATATGATACCAATCTATCACATATCCATCCTTTTATTTGGGTACTGATCTGATACCATTATGTAACGTACCCTGTTACGAGCACTAACAAAATTATATGATAGCAACTTGTAACGTTCCCCACTACCAACACTAAAAAAATGATATGATACCAACTTGTAGCGTACCTAGCTTACTACTTAGAAATTCTAGTCCAAAATATAGTGCACAGATTATACTCTATAACATTGGTCTGCACAGAAATACTTGAAGTAACATGCTCGACCCCAAGTTGGGTCATTCCACACAGATTATCCTCTTCTGACATAACTTATAACAACATAAGTAACATAATACAATTGCATTCACATGCATACTGAGCACACAACATTACTATGTGTGTAACCCACATTGATCACGTGATCACTAGTACACGTACAACCATTTGGGCATCACACGTAAATTATTTTCTCCTTGTGCACGTTGACTACTTCCTTGTGTGTATAAGAGAATCTATCCTCTTGTGCACACAGCCATTCTAGCCTTACCTTGGAAACTCATGACCATTATTATAAGGTTAACTTAATAGGAATAACTAATAACAACTGTCATACTCTGCATGCATGACTACAAATACAAAATATCAACACCACACTTACATGTGCAAGCAACATTATAAGGGATAACAACAATTACTTATATGCAACACCATATAAGAATTAAATTGTTGGCCCTTGACCATGTTTTGGGAGATTCTTGGTCATGTTGACTTATTTTGGACTTTGACAGCCTGTCGAAAGAGGAGCGCAAGACAAAGCAAAGATCATGGGATCTCAGCCCCTTTTTGGGTCCTTTTTGGGTTTTTGGGATTATGTAATGGGATTGGGATTTTAGCCCATGGGTTTACCCATGCTTAGGCCTATTTTGTAATATATAAATAAATGTATAGGCAATATAAGGAGAGGCATATATGTGATGTTAGGTCGCTAGTCATATGTGAATGTATGATAAGTGCAAGTAGAGTCTGTAAGTTCTTTGTGCATGACTGTAAGAGACTTGTAGAGCTAAGTGCAAGTGGTTGCAATGGACAGTGGAAGGCTTTGTTCTGTAACACAAGGAAGAAGGATCTAGCGAGATGCAAAAATCTTCTATCCTATGTGGAGAAGGGTTCAGAGGCTCTGTGCATGTAACCTATTGAGAAGCTAATAAAGAAGAAGAGTTGGTGGACGTAGCCCCAGGGTGAGGGTGAACCACGTAAATACTATGTTACCCTACTCTGTGTGATGTTATGATGCGTTTATATGTTATTTGCTAAGTGCTTTGAGATGATTAGATAAATATTCTTATGCTTAGTGCTAATCATATGTGAGAATGTTAGATTTGATCTGTATGAATATGTTTAGTGCTTGATCTGCTAGATCTGATCTATTTACCTATGCTAAGTGCTTAAATATATTAGATCAGTGTGAATGTTGTGAAGTTCTGTTTTATCAGCGAAGTAGATATTGATTGCATATTGAGAAGATGACGGTGCTAAGTGATCTATTAAGTATCATAATCACAGATCTGTGTCCTAGCTAAGGTTGTAGACACCTGAGTCTCACAACCACCCCTGCCTCTACCTCGGGTGAGACTTCATTTTCTTTGAAAGTGTTGCCGAAAGGGCTGGTAGTTAGGGTTTTTTTGGTGCGTTGTTGTAGCATTGAACCCTAGGCCTGTCCCTGTGCCAACAAATGGTTCTGTTTCCAGGACCTAAAACTGTGATTGCTGGGAACTGAGAAAGAAGAAGCTTTGTGCAAATATTCATCCTGAAGTTGTGAAAGATCTGTGCGTATATATGTTTCCCTAGTGCATAGTATTTTACTTAACCTGTGAAGCTTTGTGCCAAGAGGAAGGTCATATCTGAAGAAAAGAGGCCAGATTTGAAGAAAATAGATAATATATGTAAGCTATGTGCTCTGATAAAGGTAAGAATAGTAGGAAAATTCTAGATCTGAAAGATTTGTACTCTGTAAAAGTAAGATAAGTGGAAATTTGTGTTTCTAAAGTATCGATCTAGATATGTTTGATAAGCTTTTTCCTAGCTTGAAAACTAGGGCACTAATAAATGAAAGAAGGCTTGATATGAGTAGATCTGACAAGAATAGTGAAATATATGTTATACCTATGCATAGAAAGAATGTTTGGACTAACAAGTGGATGCAGGATCCTAGAAAGAATTTGTTGCAGGTTAGATCCTATGATCCTAGTGCGTAGTACAGGAGAAGTTGGGGATCATTTAAAAGAAAGAGAGGATTAACCCTCTATTATAGCTGCAGAAGGCTACGACATCTTGCTAAGGAATGCCCTAGAAGAAGACCTAGCTGTCTTTGTTGCAAAGTTATGGACCATGAAGAGTTGGATTGCCCTAGAATGATTGCTAATATTGAAGGAATGAATCTGAACCAGGAAAACCTTAAGGCAGATCCAGAAATAGAAGAATCCCAGAAAGAATCAGAGAAAGTATTGTTACAAATGAAAGAAACCTTGACCACCGACATGTTAGATTATTAGAGATCTTCAAAGAAAAAGAATGCATCGAAGAAAGAATAGGAGACTTTGACATTGACCGTGTTCTGGATGAAGAGACACCAGTGAATATCATGACAGAGAGAACTTGGGAAGCTATAGGGAGGCCTTCTATGATTCCTTCATTAGGAGGAGTAGGATTATTCAGAGGAAAACTGGTAAACCTATGTGGAAAGCTCACTCAGATACCTACAAATGCCAATGGAACTTCAACAGAAGAATATTTTCAGATTATTAAATTTATTGAAGACAACGCCCCATTTACCATGTTACTAGGAAAACCTTGGATTGATATAGATCAAGCCAGACAAAAGGAAGAAGAAGAAGTTTTGGAGCAGAAGAAACAAGAGATAAAAGATTTCATGACCAGAAGGATCGCACACTTGATTGAAGAATAGGAGAACAAATCGAAGCTATTTAACACTAGAGGCCCAGATGTCGAAGCTGGAAGAACATTAGAGGAATCACAGAATACTAAAGTACCTACCCCATATAAAGAAGAGGTACTACCCTGAATCCTAGGAAAGAATCTCAACAGTGTGCAGTGACTATGTCAAAAAAAGATAAGAATCAGAATGGAAAAAGACATGCCGAGATGAAGCTCACTGGAAAGAAGGCTAGAAAGCTAAGTAAGAAGAGGGCTAATATTGAAAAGTTACAGAAAGTTCTAGATGGAACTTCGCAAGAGGGAAATTTGCAAAATTGAAACTTCACCGGGATATCAGAACAACAACACATGTCACTTTGCCATGGCGAAGAAATATATACATTGGGGACATTATAACCATTCGATTGTCACCCCGAATGGGTAGAAATGAATTTAAGGCTCAACACTAGACCGTTGGACCATGCTATAATGAACCGAACAGATTTAATGAGGCTTCATACCCGTTGCAAGAGACTCATTGCCGAGTTACCTATTTATCTCGTCGCTTCACGCACCGAGAACACTTTTGCTAACTAAGAGTTTGAGCCCGCAGACTAAGTGAATTGTATACATGGATCATTGCACTCTTCCTGTTTATTCTACTGTAGTGTCTAAGTTAATTTGACCCCGATCTAATTAATCCCAAGGGCATATGTCTGAGGAACTCAACGTAGTCGAAGAATTAGTGACAGAAGTACTCCTTGACTTGATGACTGAAAGAGTCATGTCGGAGAGAGGATTATCCACAGGTGTACAAGCATGATCCATGAGAGGACTACCAGCCTCTCCGTGAACTACTCGAGCCGGACCATCTTGACCATCAGATGAGAATCAAACTAAGCACAGGGATGATCTCGCAAATGCTAAGTTGATTTCAAGCATATTACCCACCTATCTACCACCTCTAAGTGGTGCAATAAATTGATACAGTGTGCCCAGAGACTTTGAGTACACCTAGATCATTGTGTACCTCTCGAAAGGGATACGTGCATTTCACGCAAACCAAGAAATGATTGAAGCGTTGAAGTTTAGTGACTTCAACCTCAACGACAGGAAGGTCTACAACATGCTTGCCCCACATAAGTACCTGACCAGAAAAAAGGGAAAGAATTCAAAGATCATCCCTTAGTCATGGACTATGAACCTTGCACAGTCTACACTGCTCAATGTCATGAAGATTCCTCACTTCAGAAGACACCAAGAGGTGAATGCATGTGTCAAGCTACTACTATCCTATTACCATGGAGGATACTTGTGGTTAAACCACCGTATCACAGTGGATCTGATGTTGATCAATTGGATCATAGGACTAAGTATGCAAGTCCCTTACCCACAGAATTTCTATCCCAGAAAAACAATGGATCACACTCTATCTCAAAGGATCAAGGACACCTACGGTGATGTCGAGAAGGGCACATGAGGCTACAAGGTAGCTTCTATCCAGAGCGGTGAAATGTGCCTTGCCTATAAATTGATTGCAGGAAAGTTAGTACGAAATAACCGACCCACCGATGTCACCAATTTTGTAGTCGACCTCACAGGGAAGTGTGTGGAGGGCCTACAAATGAATTGGGCATAGTACCCGGTGAACCAATTAGAACTTGATTGCAGAGAAGCCTAGGATCAAGGGTACGAATTTCATTTTAGATGGCTATTAATCCTAATCACTTTCATTGCATGGGAGATGCCGGAAGGTGTGACCTTCCTGGACATCGATCCCTTTGAACCTTTGGCCGCAAAGTTCAGTACACTGTGGTATTCCAATGACATGAATAAGAAATGGAAGTCAAAGTTTTTTTTCCACACATACTACAATCAATTGAATGTAGCTATACAGTCTGTGCCTTGCATAAATCTGAATAATTTACACAAGTTCTGACCTTTGAAGCGCTCATTTGTTGGCACAAGGGAAGAACCAGGGTTCAATGCTACAACAACACACCAACAAAACCCTAACTACCGACCCTTTTGGAAACACCTATGAAGCAGATGAAGTCTCACCCAAAGTAGAGCCAGGGGTGGTTGTGAGACTCAGGTGTCTGCAACCTTAGCTGGGACACAGATCTGTGATTATGATACTTAATAGAGAACTTAGCACCTTCGGTTCCTCAATATGAGATCAATATCTACTTCGTTGATAAAACAGAACTTCACAGCATTCACACTAATCTAATGTATTTAAACACTTAGCATAGGTAAATATATCATATCTAGCAGATCAAGCACTAAACATATTCATATAGATCAGATCTAACATTCTCACATATCATTAGCACTAAGCATAAGCAAATTTATCTAATCATCTCAAAGCACTTAGAAAATAACATATAAACACATCAGAAGATCACACAGAGAAGAGTAACATAGTATTTGCATGGTTCACCCCCACCCTGGGGCTACGTCCACCAACTCTTATTCTTTATTATCTTCTCAATAGGTTACATGCACAGAGCCTATGAACCCTTCTTTGCATAGGACACAATATCTGCACAGCTCGCTAGATCCTTCTTCCTTGCGTTACAACACAAAGCCTTCCACTTTCCATTACAACCACTTGCACTTAGCTCTACAAGTCTCTTACATTCATGCAAAAATTACTTACAGACTCTACTTGTACTTAGCATACATTCACATCTGACTAGCGGCCTAACATCATATAGATGCCTCTCCTTACATTGCCTAGACATATATTTATATATTACAAAATAGGCCTAAGAATGGGTAAACCCATGGGACGACATCCCAATCCCATTGCATAATATCAAAAACCCAAAAAGGACCCAAAAAGGGGTCGAGATTCTGTGATCTCCGCTTCGTCTTGCGCTCCTCCTTCAATAGGTTGTCAAAGTCAAAAATAGGTCAACATGACCAAGAATCTCCCAAACCTTGGTCAAGGGCCAACATAAACCCATATTAGACATATATAATTAATCACACAGTAAATGAGACAAGCACATAAAGGACAATTGTCTTTTATGAAAAGTCAACAACTGTGCATAGAACTCAGACGTTCTTCCCAGCCATAGACTTTATTGATCATATACTAATTTCAGCAACAGGTCACCTTGAGTTGGGGCTTAAACTCCACCAGGGAAAAAATAAATCCTAATGTGAGGCTAAGGTATGATAATCAACATAATGTTTTAGTTCAAGGTGCCCAACTGCTACAACTAACCTGCAGTCTCTCATTCGCCACATGATTTTCCCACCCTGTGAAGTGTTCCCCTTCTCTTCTCAACAATACCTCAAATACCCAAATTCCTTTCCATGGCTTCAGTAACATGCCATACAGGAAGTCTCATATCATTGCAACTAATTCCCAATGCACTAGGGAGCAATTCCCAGCAAAACTCTCACCTAGAGAAAATGCTCACAGGACTAAAAACCCACCTCTTCGTCAACAAATATCTCACTTGGAGAGAATGCTCATGGGTATGACAACCCGCCTCTTCAAAAACAAATCTCTCACCTGGAGAGAATGCTCATAGGAACAAAAACCTAACTCATTGACCACAAATAATCTGGTTAAAAAATGGAAAACCCCTTTACAAATGTTTCTCTACAAATAAGGTAGTGGTCGTCCTTCCTTAGATGGTCCAACCCCTCGTGAAAAATGAATGAATCTCCCCAAAATACACTAAGGTTCGACCATATATTTTCATGTTCATAACTGGACACTTGTCTCCTTCAAAATTACCTTTAGCCACTTGGTGACTCATTCCCATACTTAGTATAAATAAATATCCATAATTATACTTTTTGGAAATATTAATAAAATATTCCCTTGGACCTGTGACTCCTTGACTTGATTGACTGTCTTCTTATCTATTTTCTTTTCTATTCTATACAATATTTGCATCAAATTGATATTGAAGTCATATCGCTTCTCCTTGGATTTCATAAGCCTCTTATTATCATCTTTATAGATTTGGACATCTTTTTGCAGTCCGTTTATGGTTTCTACCAAGTTTATGCGCTCCTCCTTGACCTTTTTATGCTCATTGGATTTTGTACTATCAATATCCATAACAATATACAACCATTGAATTAATCATCATGATTATAAGTTCTTTGCACATATTTCATTCTTTTAACTCTGTGCATTGATTTTGTCTCAATCTAATCAGTGTTAATTCTGAAAAAATCTATAGGAAATACTACATTTTAGATGAATTCATGCGACAACTTCATGAAAAATTTGCACCATTTTTTCAGAATCCTTTCTTCTGATTTCTTGGATGATTTTAACTTCGCAATTCTGAAATTTCAAGGTGAATAATTAGACTCCTTTTTCCAAAACTTTCCCATCAACCACTCCCTTGCACAATTCTGAGTCTTGCACAGTAAATTATGGTAATTTGGAATTCACCCACATACCCTTTTACTCTTTCTTACTTTCTTTTGAATCCTGTGCGTTCATTGGTATTCAAATCATATCAATGCACGATGTAAATATTCAACATACACACAACGTATCAATATTACGTATGCACCACAATTTTTTCTCCACATAGCCCCAAATTTTTAGTGCGCACACCCACACCTCATTGTTTTCTTTGCATTTCCAATGTCGCACCCTGCAATGTCAAAAATTTTCCATGCACACTTGTGCATTCTGTTGGCGTGAGTTTGATTAGATGAGGGTCATTCTCAAGCTACCAAAAAAAGGTATCATGTAGTCTAGAGCACTGACATTTTAATCTCCTCCGAAGAGAAGAAGTCTCACCCGAAGTGTTGCTGAGACAAATAAATAGGGAAGGGTAAGGAAAAGACTTAAGAGGATCCATAGATCCTTCAGGACTCATTACTGATCTTGCGCAAGAGACATGAATAGATATGAAACATACATGTGCAAGAATCGAACCTACTTACGTTGTGAGCAAGTATTTAAACGTAGAACCATCAAATATAACTCATAATCCATAAGGAAATAATGTAATGCATAAGTAAACACACAGAGACACATCGTATTTGAAAATTTAGGTCCTTCTTCATATTATCATTAGAATCTTTCTCTGATTACAGACTCAGAATTACATAGTCGTGCATTGTAGAAAATCTTGGCTCTGGACTCATGTCGCAGAGCTCCAATTCTCAAACTGATATATCCAATTCATTACAGACTCAAGACTTGACTTCACTCGATTTAGAACACTCAACTCAGGACCAACTCATGATCCACTAGGTAACAACAAATACAATGACTGAATCAACCAATCCACCAACCAACAACATGACCAACCCTTTTACAATTATGTTCATCCCTATATATAAGCTGGGTTGTGTCTTCCTTCTTGGCTTGCATGCTTTCTTGTTCTATTGTAATCGTTTGTTGCTTAGTTGGTGTTGTGCTAACTTTCGGAACTGCTTTATGTTGCTCTTTCTCCAGGCCTCTGATGAAGCTTGTGCAAATTGTGCTCAGTCAAAACTTGTGTGATTCCTTATCCCAAAAATGAAGGGCCCAACAGGCTCCAACCCCAATCCTTGACTTGGCCTCTAGTCAAGTGCTTGGTTCTTTCACATTTTCCAGGAGCATCTGTTGTGTTCCCTTGTCCTTGTTTTATTCTTCCTTGGGATCTTCAGTTTATGCTTCTTCTTATTTTAACTTTTCAAATGAAGGGCCCAACTCTAGTACCAACTCTAAGGCTCATTGTTTCACTCCTTGAAAGGTTCCAACTTTTTCTTGCCACTTCCTAGCGAGGAGTGATGCCTTGGCAACAAACTGTGGGGTTGTTTCCTTGCTATCCACCTTTGACTAGGATGCGACCAACAAGTTCCACTTAGAATCTGTTGTTGCATCAACCTAATGCATTTTCAAGTATACTGCCTGAATAACAGGTCAAAACTCACATAGCTCTTTCTTTGCTATGGACTGTGCCTCAAATAGGGCATTCAACTCACTATCCGCCTGTTGAATTTCGTCAAACTTTTGTTGTTGCTCCATAGGGTCCATTGTGGTCAAAAATTTTTCATTCAACACCTGGATCTTTGTGTGCACCTCCTCCAAGACTTGGTTTCATCAAGAAATGTTGCCCATCTAGTTCCTGACTTCCCTGAAGATTTTTGTGCATTCTGATGTGTTCTTGTGCAGTGCTTCTTGGGCATTGTTACCTTGCAATACTATCTTCTGCATCTTCTCCTCAAGCTTCTGGGGCTTCTTCTCTGCCTCTTGTTGGGCCTATTGTAATTGTTCTTTCAGCTCTNGGAGTTTGTCATGCACTTCCTGTGTCCTGCATGTTTTTGCGACAAACTCTTCCTTCCTTGCAACCTTAGCGGATCTCTCGGCCTCTTGGAGCCTTTGCCATAATTGATCAGTTAACACTCTGATCAGTCCAAATAAGTGCATCTCTGGCCACTATATGAGGTCAGTAGATGAAGGAGTTGCATCTCTGGGTGATCATGTCTGCAGTGGAAGTCCATTGGTCGTTGAATTCTTCAAGTGGGTATCTACCTCCTCCTTTGTTTATGGCCCTAGTGCAATCCTCAACCACAGCTCTGAGGGAAAAAGAGTCAGAACCTCTGTTCTGGCTATGCAAAGTTGCATCAGTTCTGCGCATTACTGAGGGTCCTGGAGAACTT
>JASDQU011028954.1:16610-31611 GCA_032191745.1 Picea mariana | reverse complement strand
TCTGTATTTTTACAGTCTCTGTACATTTCTCTAATTAATAGAAATCGTATATTACTGTATATCTGTGTTTATGGTTGCATCTCTGATACATTTCTATTATATTATTGAATATCTGCAATATCTCTGTACATTTCTTTATTATATCTCCGCTCTCATTTCGTGCCAAAAATAATCCGGATCAGAATATGCATATGAGCATGTGCAAGCTAGGCAATTCGTGAATGATTCGATCATTGTGAGAATTCGAATTGCATAGATTGTGCAGAGGAGGAAAGCTATCTGGACACAGGAATTGGCACATGTATTTGTTGATTTGTGTATGACAGTGTGAGACAATTGTATTTGTACTGAGAGCTCTTGGATTAGAGTTTTGTATGAGATTGTTTCATGATTCATAATATACATAATATATGATAGTGGGGTTTTTAGCTTTATGCTTTCCTGGTAAAACTTTTGTGTTATGTGTTATTGATATTTCACTTTGTGATTGTGGTTGTGATCGTGGTTTAATTTAATCCGCAAGAATAATAGTAGAAGCGATTCTGTATTTAATAGTAGTGGAAATTGTTAGATCAGGAGAATCGCAGGAATACATTAATTTGTATTGAAATTTCTACATATCAAGTTCACAAATGGCAGGTCAACACGATGGATCCCTCACCCGATACCCAAAATTGTGGGGTAAAGGGGATGAGGATATTGAACAACATTGGTTCTTATGTGAGGCTATATGGAGGTCTCGTGGAACTCTAGATGCCAAGAAACTAGTCGAATTCTAGACCACAATGAGAGGTAGAGCATTGAAATGGTACATGAAGTCCATCAAGCCCAGGAATCTCCAAGGGACTCCCCTGAGACAACCCTCTAATCTTGATCAAGTCAAACAAAGATTTATTGCAGAGTTTCGCCTACCTCAATATGAACAACAGACCTTATTTGAGTTGTGGGAGATCAAGCAGAGAGATGGGGAATCTACTTGGGAGTACAATCAACGATTTAAAGATGTAATCAGGAAGCTAGTAAACCCTATTCATGAGAATCACCAACATGGATGGTTCATTTAGGGGATTTTGCCTTTGACCCGGATTCCATTAACTCAACAAAGACTAGCCACTTTGGGCAAAGCACTAGAACAGGCCATGGAAATTGAAGCAATGGCCAGATACCCTAGGAATTTGCGCATGATGAGATCCCCAAAAGATAATAATAGTGTGCAACTCCAATGCTATATTTTTGTGTTGATTGAGAAAATTCAGGAGTTGGCCCTACCTAAAGGAGTTCAAACACATGTCTGGTGCATTGGTTGCTACACCGAAGTTCATACAATGACAGAGTGTCCAAGATCACGGGGTGGAGGAGCATTGAGCCACCCTATGCCTCCACCACCAATCAGACCATCATGCAATGTTGCACAAGTTGTGACTGCAATGCCATTCCATGCACCTGTGCAATTCTAGACCTTCTTGAATCAGCAAGGGGGTCAAGCCAACATGTATTGTGAGATTTGCAAACACCATCGACATTCTTCGAGACACTACCCCATTTTACAGAAATATACATATGTCCCAATTATGGTATACTGTGAATTCTGCGGGTCAACTACCCATACCGCCAAGCATTGTCATGCTTTATATGCTCTTGCAGACAAACTGGACCGCTCTTCCTTTAGGATTGATGAAGCCCCTCAAGKGTTTGGAGGAGGTCATAGAKTTGGAGGAGCTTTCAAAGGAGGTCGAGCTGGCGGCAGAG
Organism: Picea mariana; assembly: GCA_032191745.1. Taxonomy (NCBI): domain Eukaryota; kingdom Viridiplantae; phylum Streptophyta; class Pinopsida; order Pinales; family Pinaceae; genus Picea; species Picea mariana. Next base: position 29,862 of record JASDQU011028954.1, on the reverse strand, counting down.
TACCCACTTCCTACTACAACTATGATGAACAAGGTCACCTTGCAAGGGATTTCTGACATCTGAGGATACCATGGTGCACACACTACCGAAAAAATACCCATGCTACCGAGGACCGTCCTGACCTGATCACAAGTTGGTAAGATCGCGTAAGACAAAGGGGAGCCAATTTGATAAACTCATAACCTAGGCCAATTACGGAAGAGAGGCAGTCCAAGATTCATGCTATAACAAGGGGAGGCACAAATACTGGTGTCAATGATGAACATATTAATCGAGCTCGAATTCAAAAGGTAGTTCATAAACCCCCATATGATCCTGTACAACAAAAGGAATTTTTTCAGAATGTCCCGATCTGATAATTTTGTCATCAATCCACTATCTTATATAGGGAATTATATAGGAAATCTGGCTCTAGAATATTAGGGAGCCTTGCGGCTAGAGCTAAGTCATCAAGGTAATGAGATCTTGTATCAAGTGTAGACTTAGTGGGAAAAACTATAGTGAAATCCTCTGAGACATGCTTCCAGTGGTAGGAATTCTCTGGGAACTCTTGTGTTACTAAAAGTGTCATCTTGGTGGATTCCATAGGTCTTTTCTCCCTGTCGATTAAGGATGGTGAATTTGTTAAATCAGTCATAAAATCATGAGAGTCTTATTGCCTTGTTGCAAGCACAATAAAAAGAAATTCCATAAAGGGCGCTAGCTAAATTCGAGGAGTTGTCTGAAAAGCCTCTAAGCCATGCGGGTAAGTAGGATAAATTCTTAGGTTTTCCCTTGTGTCTCACAAAAACCTTGAAATGGGTGGTGGATTTCGAAGGTGGTTGCTTACCGTCAATGAGGGGTGTAGTAGAGGTTTTAGAGGTTTAGTAAGGCATGTATTAAGGTAGTGATCTTGGTTATGTACCCTCCAATAGGGAAGCTAGTATGAAATCTTCTCTTGATGTTCGATTGGGTTGAGAAGGATCATGTTTGTACGCCCTGTCGTCCTTGAAAGGGCATGATATCTTGTTGCCTTGATCATTTTCCTACTATGGCTCCCGACAATCTCTTAGTGGAAGTTAAAGTTTGGGCTTTTTTCCCATAATGTAGAAACTATCCTCCTATGGTTTGCGTGTAAGGTACCCCTAATCAATTTGAGATGAAAATGTGCATATATGTTATTATATGATGCATGTGATCAATGGATGTTGGTTAACCCGATTTGACCTATTGGTATGCACAGTAGATAAAGTAACTGGTGTGGCCATCTAAATTGATAGTTCGTGTGGGGGTTTTTGTGTCGGATACACCCCTTCTTGTGCTCCCAGTGCGAAGAATGCATCGTCTAATAAGAGAAAATGCATTTGGTGGAGTTTTTTTGTATCTCCACGATGACCTAATTGCACATTGACCGCTCATTTTCCGCGTTACACAAATGTGGGAAAATTGTTGAATCAATCTTCATAATCCACTACCAAAGGAGGCACAAGACCTCGATCAGTAAGTAGGTAGATTTACTCTTATGTCCAAGGAGGAGCAACCTCAATCAATAGAAAGMTTGATTCACTAGTCAAAAGAAAGGTAGCTTCCCAGACCAATAGTCATCAATTGATATACCACCTAGACCCGAACAACATCATAGATCTGACTAGCCAATCCTTCCTATATGGTAGTATATCTTAGTATCTGGTTGGTCGATACAATGGCTTCTCTGGCTAGAGCAGGGAATGGAAAACAAACCCATGCAAGTCTCCTCGCCTCGAGAAAGGCTATTTTTAAGCCCCGATGAACAAAGGAATCTGCACTCGGCACTTCTTTCTCTTCGTTAGCAAAAATGGGAATGGTAGTCTACCGAAATTCCTTAACATATCTATTTTATCTGGCCCCACTATTATAAAACAAGTGGACCAACCCAAGCAGATAAAAGTAGGTGGGTGTGAGAGAAAACATTGAACTAGCGATATTTGCTCATTGAATGAGCTTTGGTAGATTTCACGGTTCCCCGATTTATTTGATTCGATCCCCAGTTGGTGTAGCTCTCTCTATAGAAGACAAAATAATTTCAATTTATTCCCCTCTTTGAGATGAGATTTTAAGACTACTCACTTACTTATATTATTTTCTTCTCTCAATCTCTTTCCTTACTTACTATATTTATTCCCCTCAAATATCTTTCCTTACTTACTTACGAACATGCTAGGGTCAGTCATATAGGCATCCCACCTACCTAAGCTCAAAGCTCTCAGGGGGTACCACCTACCTAACTAACTCAGTGAGCCCTTGAATAAAGGGTACCCATCCATCCCACCTAATACTCATAAGTAATTGGAGAGTCATGGTACCCATCCCACATACCTAGTAAGTCTAGGTTCCCATCCCACCTCAATGCCTTTCTCTTAGGTATGTATAGTAGGTGAGTTAAGGTAGGGATCCATCCTGGGCCTATGTAGTAATTGCAAATTATTCTCTTCTTCGTGTGAAAATCCAAGAAACTTCTTGAAGAAAGTGGGATGAGTGAGGTTGGAGCAAGCCATGAGGCAACGTAGCAGAGCGATAACAATGATATCCTCAAGGGGATTCTCGAAGGGTGGCGGATGGTTATTCGAGAAGGTAGAGTACTATTGATTGAGTGAATCTGGTTTCTTCTCTCAGCATCGTCAAGTGTAAGGGAATCGGATTGGAAATGAACACAATCCTCCTTCTTGAATTTTCTAACGGGTTCATTAGAGGAGAGAGAGCCTAAATAAAGCAAAGCAGGAGAACACTTTACCCTATTGTCCCTCTCGCTTGGCCAATCTTCTTTATTCAAGGCTTGCTCAGGGAGACCCTTTCGCCGCGTCCATAATCTTTACTGTTGCTTGGCCCTTTCGTCGCTTTATATGGAGGACTCTAGTCAAGGAGTCCCCTAACCTACTAGAATTGGACCACATTAAATTCTGAATGATAAAGTGTAAACTGACACCTCTCCCTCCTTGCCTTTTTGCTTTAAATCGCCTGCCCATTCTTTATAATATCTTATTCCAATTCCTTCTACTCTTAAGGGGAAAGAGCCCATCTATGGATCCCAAATAAATCCCTGTGCATGCATAGAGAAAAGGGCGGGGGGGGATATCTATATCTCCTTGGCCAAGAAAATATGTCTTTAGACAATAGGCTCTTAATCTACATTCTGTGGAGTTGTGTATGTCTTTATGCTATATACCATTTGATTGATTATGGGTTTGAAAGGTCCTAAAAGGTCGCTCTGTGGGACTCATGTTCCATGCAGAGGGGAGTTAAAGGTATTTTCTAAGCTCTAAGAAGGTAAGGGCTAGAGAGGTCAACCCTTCATTCCCTCGCCGAGAAAGTCTTGACTTATTGAAAGGTAAACCTATCCCAGGTCCTGACCTTTTATTTCTTCCCCTCAAGGACTTCCCTAGACTTCCCTAGACCTCCCTAGATACTGGATTTGTTAAGAATTTCATGGGAAATCTAAAGACCTCACTGGACCTCCCTAGACTTGATCTATCTGGATTACTATCTATAAGGTAACCTCACTAACTCATTCTTCCAATTACCATTACCTTTTTCCTTTCCCAGTAATACCACCTACGACTAGTAAGCATCCCTTCCCCTATGGCATGCACAAGTGAGGGGCATTGGCAACAACATCTCGTCATTAGTCAAAAGAATCCTTATTCCCTCCCTCTCTCAAGAAAGCAAGTGTAGTCTTCGGTCATCCCACCGGTATCAACGAGTGAGGTTGAACCGTTTATGTCTCCTATGAATAAATAATGTCATTTCCTTTAGGGGGGAGGGGGACTAGTTGGAGATCTAGGAGTTTATATTGTTCTCACTCTTGGGCTATCGAAATGTTAGATCTCCGTCCTCGACCCAAACCTTTCCCCCCATCTTCCAGGGTTTGTCCCCAAACCTCCATCAATCGATATTTCCATGATGTTCACCTTCCTTGTGCCCCCAAAAATCCTGGCACAACCTCTTTAAACGCTTATTTCTCAATTGTGAGGGTAAGAAAATTTCTCACTCATTTTTTTATGCATCTGCTATTCGGATTGTGAGGGTAAGGTAGGTTTCTGCGTCGTGCAACCTAGTTATTTTAGTGTGATGAAGGGGGTTTGTATAGGGTGAGTTTTATCATTTCATTAATCAAGTTGTTTTCTAAATAATATCCATTTAGTTATAGATTTGTTTCAGGAAGAGTGTTGTTCCTTGGGATAGATTCCTTTTATTTATAGATAAGAGATTGATTCCTTTTATTTATAGGTAAGAGATTGATTCCTTTTCTTTTTGCTTTTGGTCATTTTATTTTTAAACAATTCCTCTTTGTAAATGGCCTATAATGGATGTAGTGGAACTAGGGTTGATTCCCTTATCCCTCCTCAGATGGAGGAGCACAAAGACCATCCTATTTATGATGCTAAGTAGCAGTAAGGCTCGGGGCACTATGAGATACCCATTCATGATTATCATCTAATCTTAATCTTTAATACCTAGGATATCATTCTTGTTGAGCTTGAGAGGCTACCCACTTCCTAAGAGTTTCAGGAAACTTGTAACTAATTTGATAAAGTTGAATCTAGCTACCTTCCTCTAATATATTCCCTCTCACCCTAACACATCTACATTTGTTAGATATAATGCCAATGCTTTCTCATTTGGGAATCCTAGTCTAACATGGGTAATTATGCCCACCTTCACTAATGTGAGTCCATCTTTGTATCAATTATTGGTCAACTTGACTTTAACTCTTCTACCTCTCCACATATGTTTCATATGAGATCCATGTGTGGCCTCCTAGGCCCAGGCTACTCATCCTTTTCTTATTGGCTCTATTTCGAAAACTAATCCTATCTTGTTGCCTAGATCCTCTATGCTATGTCATACACTTCTACCACAATCCCTCCCCATGGTACTAAATCGGCTCTAGATCCCATGCAAACACTTATGTCACTTGAGTAGGTTGTTATATCTATGCGATCAAATTATAACTAACCACCTCTAGTTCTACCATATAATTTTTCTATTCATACTACTTCCACTGAATTTCTCTTATGGTTAAACAACCAATCCATTCATCCACTTTCACTTGCATTCCATTTCCAAACCCAAATCCAACACCCTTTGTCCAATAGTTATTTGAACAAGCACAACAATCTCATGCATTACTCGATACATATACTCTTCCTTAGGTCAACAACACTCTGACTATAAAAACTCCCTAAGGAATCAATTACTTAGTATATTATACTAAGTAAGTCAACACAATGAAGCTATTAAGAAATAATAACTAGTGAGTAAGTTATAGTAAATATCTAATAATCTATTAGTATTAACTATAATAAGTATTAGTAAGTTAAGTATAAGCTATAAGTAAGTTAGTAAGAGTAAGTACAAGCTATAATAAATATAAGGATAAGAAGCTAGCTAAATATAATAAGCTATAAAGAAAGTTAATAAAAGATATAAATCTATATATTCGACCCATCCCTCGCAAGTATGATACTTGACACGGAGAAGCTACTCTCTCCTCCCCCTGTCAGTTTGTTGGTCACTCTAGAGGAGGACCGGGTGCCTTTGTAAATTTTAACCTTGTACAATATTTTATTGCAAATAGATTTTCAATAAGAGAACAAAAAAGATACAATGGAAAATACACACATTAAACAAATATTTTTCCCCTGGAAACCCAAACTGGGAAAACCAGCATATTCTATATTCATTCATAGTGATACATTGTTTACAATACAATATACATATAAGATCTAGCTACATCCAAAACCCTAACCCAATGACCTCGATTACTCAAAAACCCTAATTGCTTAACCAAAAATAGAAAACCATCGGCAAAAACCATATGCTGAAAAAAACGCCCAACAATGGACACGAAAATCAAGGCGACACGAAAAATGATTCAAAAATGCAACACATTTCTCGAGGAAAAAAATATCTTGGTGGCGTTTCCCTCAATCCCCCCCACAGGGGGGCTATTGCCCCTCTACAACCACTGAAATGGGGGACTAGCGGCCCCCACACAAACCCTCCTACATGCCTGACACAATGTAGCAGACACTACAGCTAGTCGTGCAAAGAATATAACACATACCCAACATTCTCAAACTTGTTGTTTTCTTTGCATACATGGGTTTACAGGGTTACATAGTCAACAATCTAGGGCAACAATGCCCATGGATCCTCTACACCAAGAGAACTTCTCAATGCGCAAGGATTTTGTTAATGAATCTACAACATTCTTCAAAGTGTCCACCTTCATCAGCAACTCTTTCTTTTCTTCAACCATGTCTCTCATAAAGTGATATTGAATATCAATATGCTTTGTCTTTGAATGATAGGTCGAGTTATTCACCATAAAAATTGCACTATGACTCTCACAATCTATCCTTACAGCTTATTGTACCAACCCAATACATGAACACAATCTTTGTAACCATATTGCTTCCTTACTTGCATGAGTGGATGTCATGTATTCATCTTTTGTAGTTGAAAGTGCCACTACAGTTTGTATTTTTCACATCCAATTGATTGCTCCTTCAAAAAAATTAAACACATACCCGCTTGTAGATCTCCTACTATCCAGATCTCCAGCCTGGTCTGCATCCATAAATCCATGTATGTCCAACACTCTGTCCAATCTTGGTCTTCCTTGGTAGCACAATCCATAGCTATCAATGCCATGCAAATATCTGAAAACCCTTTTTACTGTTGTCCAATGCGCCTTCCCTAGTTTTTACATATACCTACTCAAAACTCCCATTGCATACATCAAACTTCCAACTGCACTCGCATATGGAACACAAGACATGTCCTCCTCCTCTTCTTGTGTCTTGGGCACTAATTTGCATATAACTTTACACCAACATGAATAGGGACCTTGATCGATTTACATCCCTGTATATTAAACCTCTGCAATATTGTCTCGACATATTTTCTTTGATTTAACCAGAGTTTCCTCTTTTCCGATCTATTTTAATTTCCATGCCCAAAATGAAATTTAAAGCGTCGAGATCCTTCATGTCAAATTTAGAGAAAAACTAAGTTTTCACATCCTGGATAATCCCCTTGTTGTTTCCTAACGGCCACATGTCATCCACATACAAGACCAAATAAATCAAATGATCACCAATTAATTTAAAATACACATAGTGATCCTCTTTGCTTCTTGTGAAACCAATTCCCAACATATAAGTATCAAAGTTTTGATACCACATCCTTGGTGATTGTTTTAAACCATAGAGGGACTTTTTCAACTTGAATACCAGCTCTTTCTTTCCTTTCACAGCAAATCCTTTTGGTTGCTTCATATAGATTTCTTCTTCCATATCCTCATGTAGGAATTTTGTCTTCACATCCATCTGTTCTACTTCAAAATCAAATGCAACAACAACAGATAACAAAAATATTATAGAAGTTACCTTGGCAACAAGAGAAAAAACCTCACCAAAATCAATTCCCTCAACATGGGAATAACCCTTTGCTACTAACCAAACATTGTATTTCTCCACTTTGCCTTCTACATTCAGCTTCTTTTTAAATACCCATTTGCTTCCAATGAGATTTCTTCCAGTCAGAAACTCCTCTAGATCCCAAGGCTCATTCTTATCCAAGGCTATCATTTCTTCATCCATCACCTTTTTCCAGAGATTTCCATCCTCTGAATCCACTACCTAACAATTCTAGGATCATCATTAGTAATAGACAAAGCAAAATTTGAATGGAAATCAGATGGAGTATACCTTTCTGGTAGCCTTCTTTCTCAAACCGATCTCCTCAATACTAGAGTATGATGATCTTCTTCTTATTATTTTTGTTCTTCTATAGAGTCTAATTCATCATCCTTTAAATCAAACTCTATTTTCTCTGGTTCTTCCTTACTTGGTAGGACTACCTATTTAACAACATCCTTCATTTCTCTAAATACCACATCATGACTATACACAACCTTCTCAGTTTCTAGGTTCCAAATCTTATAACCTTTGAGACCATCTTTATACCCATAAAGATACACTTTTCATCCTTCTTATCTAGCTTACTCTTGTTTTCCTTTGGAACATGAACATAGGCCTCACAGCCAAATACCTTGAGATGTGTGAGAGAAGGTTTCTTACCATTCCATACCTCTTATAGAGCCTTGTCATCCAGTGTTGATGAGGTTGATCTATTGACCATGTAACATGCAGTACCCACTGCCTCTGCCTAGAAATTCTTGCCCTAACTCGACACCACTGAGCATGCACCTTGATTTTTCCATCAGCGTCATGTTCATCCTTTCTACAACTCCATTCTACTGAGGTGTATATGGAGTAGTCTTTTTCCTTCCTATACAACACTTCTTACATAATTCTTCAAATTCATTCCCACAAAACTCTCTACCATCATCTGCCCTCGGCACCTTAATTCTTTTCTCTGTTTGATTCTCAACAAGAGCCTTAAACTCTTTAAACATGTCAAAGACTTCATATTTCTTCCTGAGGAAATATATTCAAGTATTCCTCGAGAAGTCATCTATAAATGAGACATAGTACACATATTTTCCCAATGGTGGAATCGACATAGGCCCAAACACATCACTGTGAACTAGTTGTAGAATTCCTTCTGCCCTCGTTGCACCAAAGGGGAATCTTACCCAATTCTGCTTCCCATATACACAATGTTCACAGAAATCAAAATCCAGATGGCAATTAGACATACCTTCAACCATACCTTTACTGTGTAGTAGTCGAAGACCCTTCTCTCTGATATGCCCCAGTCTTTGATGCCAGAGCATAACCTTTTCTCCAGAGACTATAGGAGTTCTTTCTTCTTAAACTCCAATATCAGGAACAATGGAACTATTACATCTATCACTAATAGTGTTTCCTTGCAGCTTATACAAAGTTCCAAACCGAACTCCCTTCAACAACACCATTTCTCCTCAAACCATCTTGGAGGTTTCCTTTTCAAATATTGTTTTTACCCCTACATCATCCATTTTGCTTACATAAATCAAATTTATGGCCAAACCTGGGATGTGTAGAACACCATGTAGTGTTATAATCCTTCCATCTATGAGCCTCAACTTGACTTTTCCTTGTCCTATGATTCTGGTTGCCGATTCATCACCTAGGAAAACATTATCTCCATCATACCTTTCATATTCACATAACAACTCCATGTGGGGAGTCATATGAAAGGATGCACCTGAGTCAACCAACCATGCCTCATGATCTGCATGTTTTCTTGAAGAATCCAAGTACACATCCCCTCCTTCTTCCTTGGAGGTTTTATCTTCTATAGAAGGAGCTTCTTCATATCCCTTCTTTTTCTCAATTTTGGATCTACACTGCTTCTTGTAGTGCCCTTGTTTTCCACATCTCCAGCATACCTTTACAAACTTTCTGGGAGATTTACATCTACCCTTAGAATTAGATCTCCCACTTGAGGACTTAGATCTATTTTCTTTCCTGGGAGCATCCTCTTGCAAATAATGCATCTGTGCTCTGTCCTTCCATGATCTCCCATCTCATCTCCTCTGACAACAAGGATGAGGCCACTTCATCAAACTTCAAGGCAGTTGTATTACTACCTATGGCCACAACTAGACTATCTCATGAGTCTGGTAAAGAGAACGGTAAATTGATACACTTATATTCATCTGAAATTTTAATCTCAATAGATACTATCTGACTTACCACAGTATTGAAGACGTTCATATGCTCTGCCACCAAGTCTCCATCTCTCATCCTCGGGTTATACAACTTATTTCTCAGGAAAATTTTATCTACTAGGGTATTAGACGGATACAACTTCCCCAACTTATCCCATAAATCTTTGATTGTAGCTTCCTCTGACACATTCAATAACATTGAATCTGAGAGACGCAATCAGATTGTTCTCTTCGCCTTCTCATCCAACTTTTTCCAGTCATTTGTTGAAGTTTTTGTAGCTGCAGTACCTAGATCCACCAAGATTCATTGATCTTTGTCCACCAACAAATCTTCCATCTTGAACTTCCACAACTCAAAACTTTTCCCATTAAACTTCTCGATCTCCATTTTTTAACTGCTCACCATTTCTTCTCACCTGAAAAATGAATACCACAAATCTCCCAATGTAACAAGGCTTATCACAATTCCGAGCCAAACCCTTGAAAAACAAAGGCATCCTCCTGAAGCTAAGAAAGCTATGATACCAAATGTATATTTAACCTTGTACAATATTTTATTGCAAATAAATTTTCAATAAAAGAACAAACAAAATACACACATTATACAGAGATTTTTCCCCTGGAAACCCAAACCGGGAAAACTAGCATATTCTATATTCATTCATAGTGATACATTATTTACAATACAATATACATATAGGAGCCAACGACATCCAAAACCCTAACCCAATGACCTGGATTAGTCAACAACCCTAATTCCTTAATCGAAAATAGAAAACCATCGACAAAAACCATGTGTCAAAAAAATGCCCAACAAAGGCCACGAAAATCGTGGCGACATGAAAAACGAGGAAAAAATAAGACATGTTTCTCGAGGAAAAAAAATCTTTGAGGTAGAGGCCCCCCCTCAAACCCCCATGTACACTCAACACAACGTAGCAAACACTAGAGCTAGTCGTGCAAAGAATATAACACATACCCAACAACCTTTGAATTCATACTTGGGCAGTCACTGAATTCAAGGTGAACCTCTACATACGAGATGAAGTCTGAATGGTCTAGGGATCAGAGTCACATTCGGTTAGTTCATTGAGCACTCATAGGACCCTCCCATATAGGTAGTGCATCACTGTCACCATCCAAACATTCAGAAAGCGCACTTAAACACTGCTACATGTAGTTTCCAAGGAAAGAAAGAGTTAAGTGGGATAATAGCGTTACTCACATGAAGATCATCATTACCTCTAGAGCCCTAGACCGAGCCAAGATCTCAATCACCTCACTACCTAAGGTTGGCAGATCATGGACAACATAGTCAAGATAGAGAACGACACACCAATAACCCATTCTTAAACCTCAAAGGGGTAGGACACTACCACTACAAGGTAGGACTAGACTACCAAAGAAAGGTAGATTACTACTACCCACCCCACTTTAACCATAATCAGAGCTACCACCTATAAGAATACTTCTACCATACCATAACAGACCATAGGGATCCACATTCGTACGCCCACCATAGCAGGGAACCACCTCCAAAATCCCCAATGGATTCCAGGGAACAGGTCAGGGGTAACAAATCAAGGGGAAACAAAGGAGGTAATAAATAGTGATATTCCTTAGTCAACAGCAACAACGGTTTTTATCATATTTAGGCAAGCAATTATATTCGTTGGAAGGGCCCTGAGATCAATATTGAAAATGTTTATCTATATCTCCTTGGCCAAAATAGTATGTCTTTAGACGATAGGCTCTTAATCTACATTATGTGGAGTTGTGTCTATCTTTATGCTATGTACCATTTGATTTATTACGGGCCTCAAAGGTCCTAAAAGGTTTCTTTGCGGGACTCTTGTTCCATGCAAAGGGAAGTTAAAGGTATTTTATGAGCTCTAACAAGGTATGGGCTTGAGAGGTCAACCCTTCATTCACTCACCAGGAAATTCTTGACTTACTAAAAGGTAAACCTATCCCAGGTCCTGGCCCTTTATTTCTTCCCCTCAAGGAGTTCCTTGGACTTCCGTGGACTTCCCTCGACCTCCCTAGATCTTGGCTTTGTTAAGACTTTCCTGGGCAATCTAAAGACCTCACTGGACCTCCCTGGACTTGATCTATTTGGATTACTATCTATAAGGTAACCTCGCTAACTCATTCGTCCAATTACCGTTACCTTTTTCCTTTCCCGGTAATACCACCTTATATATATATGACCGACCCACCTAGGACGAGTAATCTTCCCTTCCCCTATGGTATGCATGAGCAAGGGGCATTGACAATATCATCTCCTCGTCAGTCAAAATAATCCTTATTCCCTCCCTCTCTCAAGAAAGCAAGTATAGTCTTCTATCATCACACAGGTATAAACAAGCAAGGTTGAATCGTTTATGTCTCCTGTGAAGAAAGAATTCAATTTCCTTCAGGGGGGAGGGGGGCGGGTTGGAGGTCTAGGAGTTTATATTGTTCTAACTCTTGGGCTATCGAAATGTTATACCTTTTTCCCCGACCCAAACCTCCCCCCCCTCTACCAGAGTTTGTCCCCAAACCCCCATCAATCCATATTTCCTTTACATTGACCTTCCTTATGCCCCCATAAATCTCGTCACAGCCTCTTCAAACACTTATTTCTCAATTGTGAGGGTAAGAAACTTTCTCACTCATTTTTTTGTGCATATGTTATTCATATTGTGAGGGTAAGGTAGGTTTCTGTGTCATGTAGTCTAGTAGTTGTAGTGAGATGAAGGGGATTTCTATAGGGTGAGTGTTATTGTTTCATTGATCGAGTAGTTTTTTAAAGAATATCCATATAGTTATAGATTTGTTCTAGGAAGAGTGTTGTTCCTTGGGATATATTCCTTTTATTTATAAGTAAGAGATTGATTCCTTTTCTTTTTTCTTTTGGTCATTTTATTTTTGAACAATTCCTCTTTGTAACATGTCCTATCATGGATGTAGTGGCACTAGGGTTGATTCCCTTATCCCTCCTTAGATGGAGGAGCACAAAGATCATCCTATTTATGATGCTAAGTAGTAGTAAGGCTCAGGGCACTATGATATACCCATTCAGGATTATCATCCTATCTTAATCTTTAATACATAGGATATCATTCTTGTTGAGCTTGAGAGACTACCCATTTCCTAAGAGTTTCAGGAAGATTGTAACTTATTTGATAAAGTTGAATCTATCTAGCTTTATCTAATATATTCCCTCTCACCCTAACACATCTACATTTGTTAGATATAATTCCAGTGCTTTCTCATTTGGGAATCCTAGTCTAACACGGGTAATTATACCCACCTTCACTAATGTGAGTCCATCCTTGTATCAACTACTGATCAACTTGACTTTAAATCCTCTACCTCTCCACATATGTTTCATATGAGATCCCTGTGTGGCCTCCTAGGCCCAGGTTAGCCATCATTTTCTTATTGTCTGTATTTTGAAAACTAATCCTAACCCTTTGCCTAGATCCTTTTATACTATGTAATACACCTCTACCACAGTCCCTACTCTGTTCGACAACACAAGTGTTCCAACAGAGGAAGAACACCATCAGTAACCACTCACACAACCATATCAAAGATCAACACACCAATGTATAGGTGTACTAATTG
>JASDQU011028952.1:20568-31333 GCA_032191745.1 Picea mariana | reverse complement strand
ACCTCAGTTTTTGCAAGCTGCAACTTGCTGAGAGCACCAACTCTCTGTTTTCTATAGCACCCACTAGAAGGAAGCACCAACTCCCTGGTTTCTCTAGCACCAACTAGAAGGAAGCACCAACTCCCTGGTTTCTCTAGCACCAACTAGAAGGAAGCACCAACTCCCTGTGTTCAAGCACCCACCTGAACCTTTGAGGACACCAGTCCTCCCTAGCTCCTCCTAACCACCCTGAAATATAAATCTTTGCTACTGAAATTTATTATAGTGATATGATGTTCAACAATGGCTTACCAGACTTATCACTGTTCTGCTGCATTTCGTTGCTCTGTCTGCCTCATTGCCTTTCTGCTCACATCACTTGCGCTGTCTGTTCTTCTGCTTTTTATGCTCTGTGCGCCATGTCCATTCACTGCACAGTTCCTCTTCTGTGCTGTTCAACTGCTGCACTCTCCTCCTTCTTCACACATGAATCACCTTCACGAACAACAACCACAACAAACTCCTACAACAACAACAACAACCTCTCTTCTCTGTACCGTGTATTTATAGCTTCTGTGCACTGTGTGCATGCAATGTTTGCAATCCTCTGCATGCTGACTCCGCGCTATTATCCTCCACCTCTCGAGTGCTCTGTCTGATCATCATCGTGACTCTTCAGCTTCTCTGGTGGTTTGTCCCGCATGTCCAGCATCACTGTATGTTATATTGAGATTCCTCAGCCTCTATGGTAGTTTGAGACTCTTCGTCTTCTCTGTGACAGTTGAACTCACCTTATCTGTTTCAGTTACAGGCCTCAATGCTCATCAGCTGTCAATCGCCTCCACGAACATCTTCGTTCCTCTCAGAGACTCTTCACCTCCTCTGTCAGTCATCCCTAAGTGTCTTCACATCCTCTGGTAGAAACCATCAATGGTTTCTAGTAGTTTCACTGTGTCGTGCAACAGTAGCCCTTAGATATCCTTCAGGTTAATCTATGTCGTTGGATGAGCTTTATTAATCTTTCCTTTAAATCGGGTTTTGGCATTTCGGCATTCCTGTTGCATTGTATTCTTGCCTCTCCAAGTCACGATCCCCGAAACTCCGATATGGAGTTACATTAACGGTCCAGATCCAAGCTTGATTTAACGGCTGTGATTGAATCGCCATATCGCATATCGCGATTTTGGCATTCTTGTTGCCTTGTTTTCTATTCCTCTTGATGTCGCGATCCGCAAAACTTCGATATGGAGTTATGTCAATAGTCCAGATCTAATCTCTATTCAACGACTGCGATTAAATCGTGATTTCGCATATCGCGAAATCGACATTCTTGATGCATTGGGTTCTTTGCCTCTCCAAATTGCGATTCGCGAAACTCTGATATGGAGTAGGATCAATGGTCCAGATCTGATCTCTATTTAACGACTGTGATTGAATTGCGATTTTGCATATCGAAAAATCAACATTCTTGATGCATTGGGTTCTTTGCCTCTCCAAGTCGCTATCCCCAATACCTTGAAATGGCGTGGGATCAACGGTCCTGATCAACACTTGATCTGACGGCTCAGATCATTTCGCGATTTCGCATATCGCGATATCGGAATTCTTGATGTTAACATTCCTTGACATCTCCAACTCTCAATCCTCGAATTCCGACATGGTGTAAATCTGCTGACGTCACACGTGGATTGACACGTGTTGAATACTGCCACGTGTCACTCTGATTTGTGACTTACGTGTGCATGAAGTGTTGAATTATATTGACACTTGTCATTTCCTGGTTGTGCCACGTGTTCTTAAGTTTGTTGACGTGTCTGCTGACGTGAGTCGGGTTGACGATCTAGATCACATCTTGATCTGACGGTTCAGATTCAGTCGAGATTTCACACATCGCGATTTCGGGGTTCCTGATGTCAATAAACTTTGACATGTCCAACTCTTGATCCCCGAAAATCTGACAAGGACTGGGATCAACGGTCCATATTTGTCCTCGATCCAATAGTCGAGATTATATTGGGGTATCGCATATCGCGATTTCACGAGTCCTATGGTTATTATTCTTTGACTTCTTCAACTCGCGATCCTCGAAACCCCGATAGGGAGTCGGATCAACAGTCCACATAACCCCTTGAGATGGACGATCCTCCTGCTTTCGGGATTTTGTGAGCCCATTTTCTCCTTGCACTTTAAACACCGTGCAGGTTTTCCCCGATCCAATGGTGGTCAGATCCTGCGCTCAGATCTAACGCCTGATTTCATTCCTCCTCTTCAGCGCGCGCTCTTCTTGTTTTTATTCAGATATGACGACCCTCATGCTGTCGATAATTTTGGATGGGATCCAATGATCAACGATGCTTCTCCTCCAAGCTTACACATCCTTCTTACTTGGAAGAATTTTGACTCTGCGCTAATTCCTCCTGAGCCTACATTGTTCTTGTTTGTCCATCGATGCACATTCTGATCCTGCCATGTTCACTATTGTACTTGCCATCAATGACAAGCATACACTACCTATTAAGCATTTGCCAACAATGTATTCCACTGATTGTGACTATGTGTCACTGATCAAGTATCTATGTGTTACTTGGTGTGGCAGTGTACCACTGAATTGTAGCTATATACTACTATGGATATACACAGTTGTGTTATATTGTATGACATTGTTCTGATTGCCTTGAAGACTATCAGTAGTGTTGGAAATGATTATCAGCTAGATGGATGATCAATGGACAAAGTTTCCCCAGACGGAAAATGGTTCAGGAAATTAGTTTCAATTTTCATTCATTTTTGAGTTTATTTGAAAGCCTAATTCTCTTGTTGACAACAAGGTCTTATTGTAGAGAGAAAGGTTCAAGACTGAACCACACTTTTCAGAATTTTGTTTTAGAAGTTTTGATTCATCCTATATAGTCTGTTTATTCTTTTCTGTTTGTGAATTAATTTTCATGGCTGATAAAGGATATCTTGTCGAGTCAAAATGACAACAGTTTGTGGAAAGCTGATCCAAATTATTAATTTCAGTTTTACTTTACTGTCAAAGTATTTTTGTATGGTGTTCATCGGAGATCTCTAAATCAGACTTTGGTCCATACCCTTGCAGGGGTTTGGTAAAGAGAAAAACACTTTTGGTATCTCAGAATGAAATAAAATCAGATTGTTATTCTGTCTCATACATGTGTTTTCGTGACTTGGTTACTTTTTCTCTTTTGATCTCCATGTTTACATTATCGTAAAATATGTGTACATTCTAGTAACTTTTATAAATTTTATTTTATATTGCAACATATTTAAATTATAAAATCAACCTCAATCCTTGTAATTAATACTTGTGGATTGAGTGAATATTTTGAGGCTATAAACCCCGGGTGACATTCCCAACTATCTTGTTCTAGCTAGGAAATATCTGAAAATGATTGAGTAAGGTAATCCAAACCTTCTCCTCAACATGGTGCAACTTCAAAATCTTCTTGCAGGAATTCATCCGAGACATGGTATAGAAGGGAGTAGTGAAGCTCCAGTACTTATTCGTAGATGAGAAGATTGCAAATATCCTCCTAGAGTGGCCATGTTGACTTGGCTGAGGATGATGATACATAGGATTATCCGTGCTGATTTGGCTAGTGATGAGTGTTGATGTTTCAACATTAGGAAAACATTCTCCCAGATTAGTCATGCATGAGGCTATGCTAGTGTTGATATGACCAAGGGAGAATGATTCATTCACTCATGGGGTTCTACATGTGGTGAATGGCCTAGGTATGTTGATGTTCTCTAGGAAATAACATCGGGCATACATTCTCCCATATTGGTCATGCACAAGGCTATGCTAGTGCTGATATGACCAAAGGAGAATGATTCATTCACTTACGAGGCTCTACTAGTAGTGAATGGCCCATAGCTTTGGGTAGACATAATCCCATATTGGTCATGCACGAGGCTATGATAGTGATGATATGACCAAGGGTATTGATTCATTCATCCAAAAGGATTTTTTAGTGGTGAGTGGCCCAGGTAAGCATCAGGAAGAAATTATCCCAAATTGGTCGTGCATAGGGCTATACTAGTGCTTAAACGACCAAGGGTAATGATTCATTCATCCACAAGGCTGATCTAGTGGTGAATGGCCTAGGTATAGTCCTTCTCCTATCAAGGAGTAGATGGACTTGTGATGCTATCACATGCATATTCTAGGACAAAATGCATGTGTGGATATGGCACATCAACATGGCTCATGAAGACAACCTTTCTATGACAGAATAAATCGAAGTATGGAGAATGCCTCCCTTGTTGAGAGGAAGTGTTGGAGATTTTCAACTTTGGGAAGTCATTCTCCAAAAGAAAGTACAATAAGACCCATCTACACCATTACATAATCCCCAGGAAGAAGTTGGAGACCCAGAAAGAGAAATTGGCCCCATACTGGCACCCAAATTTGTATAAATACAAGAATGACTCATTTCATTTGGACATGTAGGCAGTTCTCCTTTCTGTAGTGTGCACAAAGCAATTGTGACTGCAGTTGTGCTATTTCTCTATATATTGGTTTTGGTTGTCTTGGAGAGTGCACCACACTTAGGAAGGATATTATTGGTTGTTCTTGGTCATCTTATTGAGTTGCTAGGTCTTGGTGATGCTATCCTTGGGGAGGATCTTCTCTTTATGGTATTTTGGCTATTGGTGGTGATGTACTGGTATTATATCTTTGACTGAATTCTTCTATAAAAAGTTTGTTGGGTTTTCTCCCTCTCCCAAGGTTGCGTTTCCCATGATAAACTCTTGTGTTCTTGTGTTTATTGTGCATGGTTAATATTTCTAGATCTTGTCATTTCTGCTGCAGTATTATAGTTGATATTTTCAGTGTATAGTTATTCTATGATAACTGTTGTATGAAAGTGTATCTTGTTATTAATCATAAGGCAATAACTACAAGAGCTAATAATCATAAAACATCAGCAGATTTGATGTTTGTCACGATGGGTAAATCCATGCGACTGATATCCTAAAGTTTCCAAGAGTGTTCCAAGCATAGAAACCATGAATTTCACTTCCTTGATCTTACATATCATATAGAATATTGAGAAAATGAAATGTTGATGAGTGTGGAACCCATATCTCTACTAGATAGGTTTTCTGTCCAAAATAACTAAACATACAATTCGGAAAATGGAACCAACAAGATCATGAGTGAGAGAAATCAAATAAAAACAAATTCCAACATGACCCAAAAAGGATTATCTTTCCAGGTTATGCATAAACCTGAGCTCTTTATTAGTTCATATTCAAGGAATTTTGAAGAGTGTGAGGCCCAATATATTGATGAGCTACATCCCACAATAATTTGAATTACCATAGATAAAATTGACATAGATGTTGAGAGCTCGAGATATAGAATCTTAAAAATTGCATTGATTTTTTCCTCCTAGGTATTTACAGCCCTCGAGCATTTGAATGATTTCAACATTCAAATAAGAGGACAATACTAAGCCATGATAAAAATTATATCAATCAAGAATGTAACCAGAATGAGTGACTTAAGATCAACAAATCCAAAGGATGGAAATATACTTTCCAAGAAAAGACTAGGTATGAAATCCCCATGAATTGGTTGGACTAGAATTGTGTCTTTAGTCAAACACTGAATTGGGGGATAAAATAATCGATTCCCATTAAATTTCTTCAAGAGATATAAACATAAATATTTATAGAATGGTTTTATCCACAATGTCAAAATGTGTGTCTAGACAGTCTGAAAAATATCTTTCTATGTTGCATACAAGAAGTTACTTGAATCAAGCAAGTTGTAAGACTAAAGGCATACTCATCTTTAAAAGAATAATTGAATAGAGCATAATATATGTGCAGCCAAAATCCAAAAATTAAGACTAAGGGTGTTGAAAGGAAACAACTCAAAAAGAAAAATTAGTTGAGCTTACTATGCTAAGTCTATATTGAAAATCATGCTGGCTGAAAGTAACCAAAGAAAACACTCATTGGGTAAGCATCCACTCGCATAGCTCCAAAAATTATCATCTAAAAGAATTCAATGGGATTGGAGTGGTTTTAATTTCATATGGGAAGAAATTTAACACTCAAATTTCCATTTACTGTGTATGGGATAGCAAGATCAAAACTCAAAAGAAACTCAATCAAGCAAAATATTCCAATTAGAATCATGTTAATATGAAGATTGAACACATATGAGTGCTCATTTTCACTACAAAAGGAAATGCAGATCATTCTTTATTTAAAATATCTCACTTGTAAGATGACAAAATGCTTGTAAATATATTTGACATGGTGAACTTGAATAGAATCAATGATCTGAAAATGACTCCAACACATAGAAAGTTTTGAGAATGAGATACAATAGTTTTTTCCCATATAAAAAATAATGTTTTACTAAAAAAACATTCAAAGGAAAAAATTAACATGCAATCCTTCTATTTCTTTCCATCACTGTTGAGAAACCCATTTATTGTTCAACCACTAGTAATAAAAAATAAAAGGCCAAAATAAAACTAATTAAAAACTAGAAACCAAAACTAAACTATGCAAATAAAAGAAACTGAATCTATGTAAAGTCATAATGCTAATGCAATCATCCATGTAATTCCAAGATTGCAAGCACATGTCCATCACAAAAAATTAGTAACGGAATTTGAAGCAAATATTGACTAAAAGTAGGAAAAATTAAAGCATGAAAAACTCTATCCACCATTAAAGATGTCACAATGATAATTCATGGGAATTTTAGTTGAGTAAGATCCCTCCAACCATGCTTCAATTCAATCATAAAATATGTTATGAATATCATAGAATTGATGGAGGGAATTTATGGGAAAGTAATATACCAAATGAGAACCATGTGTAGAATCTACATGAAGTGTACTTGGTGAGAGAATCTTTGTGCTGATATATTTGTTAATTCCTAAAGACAAGATACAAGAACAAGGGCTTGACATAATCATCGGTTTAGAACGAAGTACCTCATTGTCTCAGAAATCCTCCTTGGGCTCATACTTTGAGAAACCATCAACTTGAGATAAATTAGTGGGATCAAATGATATACATGGACTAGCACTCAACATGGTATAAGGCATATCTTTAAGATAATGGTGGAAGATACTAACATCAACAATCTCATCTAAAGGGTTATTCGAATAAGAAGACTTTCTATTAATAAAAAATGAAGATGAAACATAAGAAAATATGGTCTGATATACATCTACTACAACATTTCCTTCATCCCATGAAAAAGGTTGATAAGACATAAAATTACTAAGTTCACGGGAAGATGCCTTATCCTCTCTATATTCTATATGCACCTTACCACCATTAGGTACTTCATAAAGGGTCGGCCTTGTAGAGTTTATTTGAATAGGATAATGGGTGGTTTATTGCAATATCAAACCACTAAAGAGACCAGGATACAAAAAATAATAAGTAGAAGAATTAAGAGAATCAAAAGCCTCTCTTCGAGCAAAAAACATTTTCGAAAGGTGCTTCTTTGAATGGAATTTCCTCTTCCTTAGGCACATTGGTGACTGATTGTGGATCGATAGGATCCACATTAGGAATGGTTTCATAATCAACACCTTCTTCCTCAACATTGTTTTCCTCTTCCAAGAAAAATGTAGATTGTTGTGCTAAAAGCGTTATGCCTTGTATGTTTATTTCTTCTCCTTGAGTGAAATAATCAATGTTGTTGTTTTGCTCCTGTAAAATATGAGAATATGAAATATCTTTCGAAACATACTTATGGTTAGAAGAGAGGAGTAAATGAAAATCATTTTTAGAACAAGAAGGTTCGAGAAATAATTTGCCAGCGATAGGAAAACATTGTTGATCTATCTGGGTTAAACTAGGAGATATTATAACAGTAGAACAATCTAGATCAACATAAACTAATTCCACTTTATCCATTTGTGAGGAGGGTTTCATGTCATGTGAGTCCAAATTTCTTCATTAATAGATTGGTTAGCATTCACGTCTTTCTCCATAACTTCCTCATCCATTTCCTGTGATGGTAAAGACGAGGTAGGATAATGAGAACTTGACATAACCATCTGTGTGACTTGAAGTGTCCCATTATCAATAGAAAAACCATCCTCTTGGTCAGCCATAGAAAAATATGAGCTCGAATTTACTACACGAGGTTTCTTTTTCATCACAATGAAAGAAGGGGGGAATGGAAAGGTGGGAGGATACATATGCCTCTTCCGAAGAAGCATGTTCTCTCTGATCTATATCCTCCAGTGTAGAGAAAGGTCCAAATGTACATTGTTCAACCAAATCATTAGTATCCTAAGCATCTTCATGTGAATCCAAATCAACATGTAAATTAGCATTGAGACACAATTTAGATTCTTCATCCTTTAGCTAATTTGTTTCATTAGCAAGAGAAATTAAATAGATAATCAAATCACTGACAAAGGGCCTATCATTCAAAGGAAATCTATAACAAAGCCACATAAATCTAATAAAAAAGTCTTTAGGAGATTCATCTTTGATCTTCCTAAGATATGATATTTCTGCACATAATTCATTATAATTATAATTCTCAAAAGCATATATAAATTCATGCATAAACTACTCCCATGTGTGAATAGAGGAAACTAACAAAGTCTCACACCAACTCTTGAATCAGCTTGCAAAAGTAAAAGTAAACAACCTACATATAACACCTTCACGAGTGATATTATGAGACAAACAAACTTTCCAGAATTGAATAATGTGTTCAAATTCATATGTTTCACCCTCCCCATCTAATTTAATTTTCGACAAGAGATTAAATATGTTTCTAGGAGGGGTGTAAGGTACTAAACCAGAAACACATCTCCATAAAAGGATTTGGGAAGGAGCCATTAAAAAATAAAAATAATTAATAAGAATGACTCCAAAGGCTCAACTTGTCATTTGGTCCTCCTTCTAGCACCAATTCTGTTGACAGGTCCAAATGGTCTATCAAGCAGTTAAGGGAGAATGCTTGATGGGGTAGTATTTTTAACCAGTATGTGGGCCTAGTTGCCACTAATAATTAAAAGAAGAAAATAGAAGGACAATTAATTGTTTCTCAAATAATTATAATTAACTATAAATCTAATATAAAACAAAATAAAACTAACTAATCTAACTACTTCTAACCTATCCTGCGTAGGAGCAAATCTACAGAATGAACACATCATAGAATAACAAAATTAATTGTAGAAATAGTTCATGTCAATAAATAACATGTTAAAAAAATAACGTTTTATATTAAATCACAAGTAGTTGCAGATTGAGCTTGTAACATTACCATTGTATTCATTAGAAATCATAACATCTCAAACATCTCAAATACTACACACAAAAATAGTTCACATGACAAATATTCAAGAGGTTTAAATGGAAAACATAAATGTAGAATAGTCCCAAATGCGTTCGACAACATCCATGATATTGAAATGTTTTATGTTCTTCATTCATGAGATAATAATATCACCATCAAACATTGGGGAAAAGTCCCTTATTACATTCATTGGTCTTTCTTTTATAACACAAGGGGAACCTTTCATCTTTTGTAACAACCAACAATTATTATCTATTCAACTTGCTTATTTTGTCTCATTAAATTACTCGAATTCCCCATACAATTTGGTAAATGAATATACAAGCATTATAAAAAGAAGTTAAACAGACTCCTGAGTATTTAATCTTGCTCTAAGGCTATTCATGAGTGACATTTATTAAAAATACCATTGATCATGCTCAGATATATCCTCTTATGTTCTACAATTTTTTTGGGTGTTTTTGGTGTCTTCTTTATCTTTATAATGTGCTCTTGCAGGTCTGATTTCGTTTCATGGAACTCAAGTCATGGTCGTCTGAAGTTTCACATTTTATTCCCCTTCAAATTCATAGCTCTCTGTTCTTTGATGTTTTTGGGATTTTCCATCACTAATCCTTCCCGAATTCCTCTTCCATCACGTTCTCCTGCTCGAGAGATTTACAACGGCTATCCTTGGCCTGATTTGGACTCACATAGCTCAAGATATGGCTTCCTGAAGTCGGTGCTAAACAACCATTATTTTACTCATGGGGTGAACTAGATCACTAATCTTCATCCTTAAAAGAAATATCCCACATGCACTAGGTATATTGAAATTCCATGGTATATATTGTCCCCCCCTATCTTGGTTTTTGTGTGTAAATAGAGGAAGTATATAACCTAGGACTTGCATAGAAATGTTGGTCGGTAAACCATAGTAAAATAAAATAATAAAGAAATAATGGATCTGATTAGTGTTGCAGGTAAATCCTCCGTGGTAAAACACAATAACCTGTCCTAAGTCCTAAGGTGTAAAATTGTTGCACTCTCACAAAGCATGCGGTAAAAACTGTGCAAAAAAAAACCTGTAACACGTCCTAGCGGCAAATCCCACATGTTAAACTATGGGTTTTAGGCGAACCATGTGTTATACCCTAAGGTGAAGCATGAGAAATTATGCATAGTGGGAGCACGGAAAATAATATAATTAATAAAATAATTCAAAAGTTCAAAGTTTCAAGTCTACAAAGGTATGGGTTAGTAAGAGTTGGTGAGATTCTACAAAGGTACGCAGGTTGCGGTTAATCATGTGTTAAGTTATTTATAAGGTCTAAGGTATTTCCTGCATGGTAAACTCCCACACAGGTGAGCCCATAGGTTGGTGAGAGTGTGGGAGTTGTAGATACATGTGAGAGTTGTAGGTTGGTGAGGGTGAGAGTTGCAGGTACATCCATGGGCTCCAGTCCGAAACAAAATATA
>JASDQU011028952.1:0-20486 GCA_032191745.1 Picea mariana | reverse complement strand
AAAATAAAATTTTGAACAAAAATTAAAAATAATAAAATGAAATAAATATCACAATTGAAAATGAAATGTCCAACTTAAAAATAATGAAATGCATTACTTTGGGATTTTTTGAAAAAACACATAAAAAATAAAATTAAAGTGAAAGGGGAAAATAAAAGAAAAAATAAAAATAAAACACACACCACACACCACACACATATATATAATGAAAAAAAAAAGTGAGAGTGTATCCAATTTCATTGGGATATGGAAATAATAATAATAATATGCATATGAAATATACATTAGCCCATATAATAGTAATTTATTTCCACAGTAAAAGAGATTTTCCCATGCAATTAAAAAACTAAGGGTAGGTTTGGGAAAACCTTGGGAAATCAAAACCATGTATAGTTTCAGAAGGGGGGAAGGACAAGTAAAGGCAAGAGAGCACCGACACTTTCGAGGAGACTGCATCCACCGGCAATGTGGTATTTGTGGTGTGGCCGGCAAGTCGGTTCCTTCTATAATGTGTTTTCCCCTACCCTAACCGCGTGATGGCTGACAGGTCTGGATTCGGTGTGTTCTCAACTTGTGAGTATGTTCATGGGCTAGCCCGGGTGTGGTCGGTACGTATTGTTCCGATCTTTCCCCAATCACACTAGCCTAGACTTCATATAGCAAAAAAAAGGCCCGCTTCTCCTCACTTGCGCCTACTCATTTATGAATTGACTTGTTGGATTGATGGATGAAAAAAGGCACTCACACCTAAGCCCCACGCCAACATCACACCAACACCGCACCAACACCATACTTACGACCTAGATACTTACGACCTAGATCTTTTTCTTAGACTTAGGAAAGGCAGGTGCCAGTACGCCATCTTTATAAAGGCCAGTTATGCATCTTGGGAAAGACAGGTGCATTACGCATCTTGGTATTTCCTTCCCCATGAACGCTAGTGAGTGAATAGAGTGAGTGATGTATGTTACTTTTCTATGCCAGGATTTCTTTATTAGTCGAGTGGAGAATATAGCAAACAGAAGGATTCGAGGGTCTGGGCAGTACGGGGTAAGTACGGGGAAGGTTCAGTACGAGGGAAGAAGGCCGAAAAAAGGAGGATTCGACTTAGGAAAGGCAGGTGCCAGTCGGAGTGGTGGCCAGCAGGCCTGGATTCGGTATTTTCTATTGAGTGTGGGACGCAGTACGGGGTAAGTACGGGGCAGGAGGTCTTTATTCGGTGGTAAATAAAAAAATGAAAATAAATAAATAAAGGAACAAAATAATAAAAATTAAAAATAAAAATAAAACAAATAACTATACAAATCATATATACAACATAAAAAAAAAAAAAAAGTCTAGTTCCACATAGGTCAAGGTTCCATCACTACTTAGGGTTCCACACCTAGGGATAAAAAATGAAACAAAGCGTATATGCATATTCCAAGTAACCAAGATGTTGAGTCAGGTAGACATGTCCAATTGAGATCGAGGCCATGCAAATATGGAGGTGTGACAAATGGAAAATGACCAGGGGTCAAGGGAGATTGAAGCCAACCTATCCTGCTCATATGGAGATTGTGTGGGGAAGACTCAAAAGAGATAATCTAATTGGCTCGCAGGTTGCGATTTGTGGGCTTATACAAAATGTAACTCGAAGCACCTCAACACAAATGCCCACAAGGATTATCCCGCAAGCTTATGGATTACATACTGTGGGTTGAAAGATACAAATATATGGAAAGGATAACTCTAACCTTACGCCTGCAGATATTGTCCCATAAACTTATGTTCATGATTTGTGGATCGCAAATTGTGGGAAGACCGAATGTAGTGTAGGATGGATGTTCCAAAAAGGTGAGCCCACAAAGGTTCTCCCGCAAAGTGGGAGGGGTGGAGTTTAAAAATAGGTAAAAGGTGACCTCTCTAGGATTGCAGTCTTCAGGGAAAACTATAAGTGAGAGAGAGATTAGCATCCCAACGAGGAAAATATGAACAAGTAGATATGATAGCCTTGCGGGTTTCAGATCTCGGGGAGAATTGTGAGAAAAGGTGAATATACTTCTCGATGAGGGAGAACCCAATAAGGATCAAGGTTCCAACCATAGGTCCAGGTTCTAGCCCCACATTACAATACAATAAGATCTAGGCCTTGAAACAAAAGTGAAAACTAGAACATAAGAAATCATGCAATGGTGATGACAACAAATCTGACTGAGGTTTGGGAAAGACAAGGATCAATTTTGAATGTTGAATGTTGGCTTCAAAGATGATAAACAAGATTCAAATAGAGAGAGAAGTGAAGTCAATAGGAAGAAGACCAAGGGATCTCCCCATGCATTTCAAGGTTGGAGCAGTCATGTAAAGGCAATGACTTTGCAACCCTGCTCTTGCAACCATGGAAAGCAAAAAATCAGTTATGCAAGGAAGAAGATACTTGCTAATATGCCATAAATATTATGTTCTTTGCATTTGCCTTCAAAAAACTTATGAATAAGCATTGGGTGTGTTTTCAAAATGCAGAAAAAGGAAGAAGAATTTTCTCAAATATATTCATCCACGATCTTGTCCTTTCATAAACAACTTGGTGCTATACATAAATGTCATCAAAGTTGGGTGCATCTAATTTCAAACTCATAGAAAGGATTAATGATCTTGTGATTCTAGTTATGAGTTTAAACTGAAGAATATGATTAAGATATGAGAGATTCAACATAAATATAAAGAAATTAGGAACAACATGCAAGCAAGATGATGCAAAATGCATATATGTTCTTCATTTAACTCATCTATTCAAGAAGTCCTCAAAATCCAACCCATTCAGGGCATGAAATAGAACATCAAACTTTGCTGTCATATAGGATCATCAAATACTTTGAAAGCTAAAAAAGATCTAAAACATAGTTTATAAATTTGATCATGCAAATATCAACCAAGCATCATAAGTCAAAAGCATTATGAAGAACATTTGAAAATATAAGATTAAAGGGATTAACAAACCTCCATAAAATACAATCATCAATGGAGATCCAAACCCCCAACTATCTCAAGGTAGGTAAAGAATAATCATTAGGATCATAGTAGTAGATTATTAGGAATTATAGTTCAAATTTTAGTAAGGGGGATCTTTCCTTTCACTTATAAAAGAAAAATGAAAGGGGGGTTAATGTGGCCACAACACCATCCTTAAGTGTTTCTCATGTTCCTCCTCTGTCTTTGAGTAGATGAGTATATCATCCAATAAAAAAATCACAAACTTGTCCATATACTCTCTAAACACTTGATTCATTAGATACATGAAGACAATTGGTGCATTTGATAGCCCAAATGGCACCACCACAAACTAACAATGTCTATATCTTGTTCCAAATGTTGTCTTGTTGATATATTCCTCTTTGATTCTCACCCGATGATATCCTGACCTCAAGTCAATCTTAGAAAACATCATTTCACCCTTCAACTGATCAAATAGATCATTAATCATTGGCAAAGGATATTTTTTCTTTATGGTAACCTTATTCAATTGTCTGAAATCAATGCACAACCTTAAGGTTCCATCCTTCTTCTTCATAAAGAACACCGGGGCAACCCAAGGTGACACACTTGGACATATATACCCCTTCTTAAAAATTTGTTCAAGTTGCATCTATAATTCCTTCAACTCTAGTGTGCTCATCCTATAAGGAGTCTCAGACACTAGGGAAACTCCTGGCACCAAATCAATGGAGAAATCAATGTCTCTCTTTGGTAGACCGTGGAAACCATAGTACCTCCCCAAATACATCCCAAAAATATTTCAAGACTAGATGGTCTTCAATACTTGGCATTTCATCTTAGTTTCCTCTTCCATATGGGCTGCATAAATTTGGCATCCTTTCTGGAAATTCTTCTTCAACTGCATGGATGAAATTTCCCTGATATATATAGGCCTTAGAATCCTCTGAACTTTTATTTCTTGTCGTTCCTCATCAATAAAAGTGGATCCCTTGTTTTAGAAATCTAGGACATCATGATGATTTTCCAACCAATCCATACCAATTAAGTATTCATATTAACACAAAGGCATGATATTCAAATTTTCTTTTGTGTTGAGTCCATTCATGTCCATTGGAAAATCATTAACCATCTCATTGATCCTTCTCTTAGCTCCCTTGGATAACTGAACCAACCAAGATTTTCCATGTTTGCTTCTTTGCAAATGAAATCTCTCAACAATATTAGGATCTATGTAACTATGGATATCTCAAGAATCAATTAAAATAACTAAGGGGTGATTATCAATCTTACCTTCTACTTCAATCATAGGAGATTGGTATTCCGCTTGTTTGTTTTCCAAGGTTGCATAAATCCTCATCATGCCTCTACCGATGTCCTCAATTGTATCAGCCTCTTGGATATTGTGAATGATCCTCATCCTTTCTCCTTTGTGAGGGAAATCTCTATATAGGTGGTCTCCTTCACATCCCCATCATTTTATGGGCCACTACCTTGGCCTTTTCCCCAAAGACTTTGTCATCTTGGGCTCACTTTTTGTTGGTTTTCCTTGAGAACTATTTTTGAAAAATGGTGGCTTATACCCTTTTTCTTTGCTCCATATTTTCTTTCTTTTTTTCATCTCAATACTTTTGAAAAGTTGGTCCTCCTTTTCACTATTCATACATATACTTATCCTTTCTCATGGCTTCTTCCAAGCTGTTTGGATCATCAAAATTAATTTTTTCACTATAAAAAGAAGGTATCCCACTAAAAAATCTTTGGATTTTTACCTTCTCATCCTTTATGAAGCTAACATACCTGAATAATTTAAGGAATCTTCTCTCATACTCATCCTTTTTCATGCTTCCAAGCTTGAGTTCAAATACATATTGCATCTTCCTATCATAATAATATTCTAACAAGTATTTTTAGAATGCCTCCATGAGATCATCTTCTCATCAATGTGCTTAACCTGCTTGAGTTGATCCCACCATATATGCTTTTCCTTGAAGATGGTAGATTGGAATTATGGCTTCTACATTTGACGAGTAATCATGCAAATGGAAATATTTCCTCATGCCCAAAAACTGGGCTTCGACATCTTCTCCCTTTTTATGCTCTTCATCAAAAGATGGTGGCTTGAGCTTCATGAGCTCTCCTTGGAAAATATCCAACTCATGCCTTCTCCTCTGATTTCTGACATGGGGCACACTTGGGTTGCTCTTTGACCTCGAACGTGCATGTGATATTCTAGCTGTGTTCCTTGGTGAATGATGATATCTACTATCACTGCTTGAGTGCCTATATCCCCTATGGTCATCCCTCTTATCATGGGATTTGTATGCTTCCATTTTCCTAGCAATGGATGCTTGTTTTTGCTAGAAATCTATTGACTTGTCTCTGCAACATATTCAAACTATGTAGCAGTTGAGTGTAAATTTGATTATTCTCCTCCCGACCTCTTATAATCCTTTTATTGTCTTCTATATAGCTCTACACTTCCTTCTGCAAGCTTCTCATGGTCTCAACCAACTCCAAGGGATCTACCCTACTTCTATGTCCATTGGACTCAGTCTTTACATTTCCCATGTTGATATGTAAACCTTAGATATCATCTTCATGGATGTAAGATCCTTGGGAATCCTCCATATCTCTAGTCCTCATATAGGAACTAATTATATTATGTATGTGCCTCTAATTCTACAAAAAATGTTCATGCAATAATTATTGTTAGAATTATGCATACTGAAAAATTGTCACTAATTAAGTTACATGCCCTTCTTTACCTTAATTTTCTGAAGGACATTGATACCCTAATCAAAATTATGAGCTTTAAAATATATTTCCTTATGAACTATGTTTTTGATGATTGTATTTATGTCACCATTTGATTTTTGAGTTGAAAGTTATGACTTCCCAAAATCAGTAGTTTCACTCCTTTTTGCACTTGTTTCACTGGTACCAACAACCTCAAGGGCTAACTTTTGCCTCTTGTAGAAATAAATATGGAAAGAACTGAGAGAAATTTTATATCATCCATAGATAGGATTTATGATTGTGAACACATGATAATTTTCGAATTCATAATCTGATTCCCTAGTCAAATTCTGTATAAATATGGAATTGATGACTTTGCACTTTTACAATTTCTTTGGACTTGAATTTTTAGTCGAAAATGGCTATCTCCCAAAGGAAGAAAAACTAAAAAAAAACCCCTCAAAGAATTTTTTTTTAGTTTGATAAGTAGGCAAAATGTTGACTAAATGAAATTTTCTGGATTGGAGATTTGGTTTCCATTTTCCTCCCCTTAAGATTTAAA
This sequence comes from Picea mariana, assembly GCA_032191745.1. Taxonomy (NCBI): domain Eukaryota; kingdom Viridiplantae; phylum Streptophyta; class Pinopsida; order Pinales; family Pinaceae; genus Picea; species Picea mariana. The sequence goes on along the minus strand of JASDQU011028952.1, from coordinate 14,212 downwards.
AAATCCCCCAAAAGTGCTTGGGAATAGTGGATTTTGCCCTGTTTTGGAAACTCCACTCCAAACCCTTTAGAATTTTGGAATAATCCCAACTAGGTATCTTCATGCTTACTTTTTGGGATCCCTATAAAAATTTTACCTTTATCTGGGCTCTAATTACTAAGCACGACCCAGATCTTTAAAAAAAAAAAAATTGTGTTTTTTCAGAAATTCGAAGTAGAATTAGCCAACGTCCCTCACTGATAATCTTGTATCCCTCGTCATTGCAGAAATACCCCTTAAGTTTCATTTGAATCTAATTTGAAATGCTCTTTTTATGGCCAAATCAAGTTTTTTGCTCCAAATGTTTTTTTAATAAACTTTTATATTTTTTCCCTTCCCTCTTCTCTTCTCTCTTTTCTTCCTCTTCTCTTTCCTCTTCTTTCATTATCTTCTCTCTTTTATTCATCTTCTCTTCCCTCTTCTTATCTTTTATTTATTTTGTTTTTATTTTATCTATTTTAATTAATTACGGGTCCCACTAGTACCTAACTAGCTCCTCAACGCTCGATCTAGCCGTGGATTAGACAAGGGTCCCACTTCCTCTACCAAGCCTTCACCTAGTGCCCATTCATTGGCTGTAGGGATTGGTGGGTCCCATCCCACACCCTTTTCTTATGTGTGCAGGATTTTCTTGATCCCTATATTGGATGATAGATGATTAAGGGAGATCGATGGTGGATATGGATTTTGGAGCTTTTAGTTGGAGGGAGGTTAACGACATAAAAGCCTCTAAAACCACCAAACCTCCCTCCACCTACATGTTTCTCCCTTGTCCATCATGGAACTTATGTCACCATTCAGGCCTACCACTGTGCACTTAAGAACCCCAACCTCACCACCTTGGAAGTCCATGTCGCCATTTCCACGTGAATCGACGTGTGGCCTCCACGTCACCAAGTACATAAAACTTTCAAAATTTTTTGAAAATTTAAAATTTACCAATATTGCTTAATTTCCAAAATTGACACATAGACCACCTTTAAACCTTTGGTTATGCTTATTTGGTTTAATTTGACCCCTACAATTGGTTTGTCACCTCTATATTCGACCCTGCGACCACTTCCAAGTGCAATTTGACCAAAATTGCTCATAAATTCGGGTTTTTTCCTACATTTCCCCAAATTTCTCCATGGTTGGCTCCACAACTTAGTCATTTTAGTTAAATTGACACTGTAATTATCAATTTAACCTCCCTAGACCGAATTTCATTTTTATTTCATCCATTTACTGTTATTATTTTCCCAACAACAATTCTAAGCATGAATTCCACATGAATTAACTTAGAAACTGGGGATTTTTACCCAATTTCTCCATGGCTGCTCTGTAACTTTAATTTCATCTAGTTTCAGGTTTGTAATTTCTCAAACAAGGTTAAAATTGGGTATTTTAAACTTCTAAGCTCAATTTCCCCAAATTTCTCAATAAATTTCCCCCAATTTCGCTTGGGAAATTTCGACAATATAATTTGCAGGCATACTCGAATTTCACCTCTACTTCAACATGCTAACTTTGGCCCATGGAGGCTTGGTGTTGAACATTTTATCTCTAATACCAAATTGTATCACCCCCACTACTAACTCATACAATTTTTTTGATACCATTGAATTAAAATGTATGCAACAATGCTAAAATTCCCATGCATCTAACAACAATTTCAATAAACATGAATGTGGCTAATTAAACATACACACAACAACATATAACTACTCAAGAATACATAGTTTATGCACAACAATTTAAACCAATAAAAATATTGAATAGATATAAGACACTTATCTTTTTAATTCAAATGTGCAACCAACTACAGAGGATGGACGTTCCACCCAACCATAGACTTGTTGCTCAAATATCAACAGCAAGTCACCCCTGAGCCATGGCTAGGAATCCAAAAGAAAGGGTGTCTATTTTCCACTCACAACAAGATAGTTTCCTAAAACTATCCCAATCCACCAACTCTCTTCCCCTCAACTTGAAAAACCTAAGGAATGTGATCCCCTTCTTTTTTACACAATCCCTCATACCATCCCCCTTTCCTCTAGGTCTCTAGCATAGGTTGGCTAGGAATCTCTCTTGTTGGGGACTCGAGGGACTTACAATTGAAACAAGAAACTCTCAACAACAACTCAAATTCCTTTTCACAACAACCTCACTCTATATGTCTAACAACCTACTTCTTCATGCAATTACAACTCCAACAAGTTTCCCATAAAACCCACCATGGCTTCCTTCAAGTTTCAACATTCAACACCCTCTTGTTGTCCAAAAATATGCATGTTAAAAAAATTGACTGCTGTATCCATTCAAATTTCCCTTTTTACCCATGCATGTTGACTCTCACATTACCCAATGTTGATTTTACTGAGCCCCATGCTATCAATAACTATGTGAAGCAACTTTTCACCCAACCCTCTTACATGTATTCAATGATTAGGGATTTGATACACTCAAAAGGAAAATAAAAGGTTCATATAAAATAATAATTTTAGAAAGTGGCATGGGATTGTTGAGATCATTTCCCATTTCCGTGTTTTCCTTCCCTATTCTATCTTCCAAACTTATTTTTCCCGTATCTTTTCCCTCTTCTACACCTCCCCTTGTTTATCTATTTCTTATATCCTTTCTTCTCTCCCTTTCTAGTTACCATACTTAGTCATATTTCAGTAATCGACGGGTTGGAGGGTTGGAGGACCTTCATCTCCATCCACTTTCCCATGTCATAAGTCCGCTGCTACACTACACTTAGCCATTTTTTCACTTTGCAGGTTCGTGGGTTCAAGCCCTCATCATCCAAGTTCTGTGATCTCCACTTTGCACCTAAAGTTTCATGATCTACATTTTGACCATCAGATTTTTTGTGGGTGCTAAGCTCCTAAGTAATTTATTTCTCCTGCATGCAAGTCCGACATACCACCTTTCTACACTTAACATATTTTTGATCATTCATAACCGCGGGTTCGCGGGTTCACGAAAAGATCCATATTCAAACTAGCTCTCGTTTGTCCCCACCACTCTCTTTCTTTTCCCAATATGCATTAAGTGTTGTTTAATGCTAACAACTATTGTTAAAGCTCCTAAAAGATCGTCATTAATGGCGAAAGGCTCGAGGAATTACTCATTAAATTGCATTAAATCTCCATTTGCCAAGGGATTAAATTAACATCATCTCTCCGTAAATATTTATTTGAGGTTATTATCCAGCTAAATAAATACTCTCGTCAACCTATGGAAACATCATCTAGACAACAATTTTGTGGTGATACTTTAAATATCTTTCGTTGCAAAGACCAGAATTTTCAGTGGTCAAGAGCATATTCATATTATTCCTCTCCTCCTGCACAAAAAGAAGTGATTTGGGCATCTGTAATTTCTCTCACTAGGTGTGTTCCTCAGGTTTTTTACTGTAAATAACTTGTTGCATGGTGTGTGGAGAAGTACATGCCAAGCTAGAGAATTATACAACTTCAAGATCATTCTCTGATTTCCCTTTCACCGCAAGTTTTTAGCAAGATGTTGAAGCTCCCAAATCCGATGCTTACCTTCAAAGGAGAAGACTGCAAAGATTTTTTGAAGAATCATAACAATGGGCTTGAACTCCTGCCTGAATATTTGGAGAATCTCGCATCTATCCTAAAAGACATAACTAGAATCCAGGTTGAGTCTTTTAAAAACCCCTATCGAGAAATTGCGTGGCTATTTACCAAGTTGACAAATCAAGAAAGAACTTATTTTATCTCTCGCATGATTTTATATATTCTGTATTTTACAGTGAAAGAACAAGCCATATTTGACTGGGGAAAACTGATTTATATCAAAATCTCATCCCAATTATCACACTATAAAAGGACAAAAAATTATTTATGGCTTCCTATCTGATATTTTCTATTGTGTATTGTTGTCAATTTCCAAACTTGACCATTAGTAAGAGGGTGAATCGTGAAATAGATCCAATTACCTTATGGTATCAGGCACTATGGAGACATAAGACCCCTCTGTATTTTTATGAATTTTAGAATGATTTTGTTTCAGTCTTCAAAAGGTTGTTTTTGGGTGAAAATAATTCAAGGATATCTGACCAAGCTAACATATTCTTAGAGAAAAAAAGGAACAATAGAAAAAATGGAAAATCACAGTGTCATAAGGATATTTTGTTCGAAAGAAAATCCTTCTTTTCTCCCGTATCATCATGTATTTGAAAAAATATTCATTATAGAGGTGGCAAGGAAGTATAACTTCTGGCTACATTTTTTCCATGAAAAAAGGAAAAAAACAATGTATCCCCTTTCCATGGAAGATTGGAGATTTCATTTTCAAAAATATAAATAAAATTGACGAGTTTGAAAATCATTTCAACAATGTGAATTTAAAGTATGTCAAAAGGATAAAATGATTTGATCTAAACAAAATATTTGTAGAACATATGCTTTCGGTGGGATTCAGTAACTCGTTCATCCAGACTATCTTGAATGAAGAAGAAGAAGGTAACAACCAAAGTACTCATGTACACAATGATGGTGACCTAGAAACACTACTCAATAGTAATGATTTTTATAAGCAAAAGGGAAAAGGTCCCAGTGAAAGAAGTGCCCAGTCCTCAGTGGTTACTCCCAAGAATACCACATCCTGAAGTAATGCTCCAATTACTCACATAGTTAGAAAGGTTATAAAAAATAGTTCAAGTGGAGGGGGATAGAAGAATCCTCCCCCTGGGAAAATTGAGAGTTCACATAAGCTCCATGTGAGAAAGAAGAGGAAGAATTTAGTGCAAGAGGAAGATGATAATCTTATAGAAAATGACATCCAAATCTTTTCTCTAGAGGACATGGAGCTAGAAGAATATATTAAGAAAATATTTCCCACAATGGAACAACAGGAAATATGGCTCAACAAAATTATTTATTGGAAATCGTTGCAAATGAGACCTTTAGTGAAGAAGAGTCCTTTACTTTTCAAAGTGTTGTTTTTGATAAGAAGTCTAAAAAGTTGATTGTAGAAAGAAGTGACCATAAGAATAAAAAGGGAAAGTCTCACTCAGAGGTTGACCTGAAGGACATGCGACCATCCCATATTTCTAAAATCCACAGGGAAACAAGGGATGCTCTTGACAATTCTATTGATGGTCTGGAAGCTAAAAATTCTAAGTTAACAGAAAGGATCAGGGAATTGGAAAATTCCTTAATGCATCTTCCAATCCTGACAAGTCCTTTGTCAATGGTTAAACCAACTAAACCCACCATTAAGTTAAAATATTTTCTAGTTTTCTCATAGAAGTCTGAAGTTATGTAGAGAAAAACATTAAAAAGAGAATGTCATTGATAACATAAGCATGGGATGTATCAAAAAATATGTTTTCTTTCGGTTCAAGGGCAGATGTTTTTCATGCGTATCTGCAAGATGATTTAAAGAATGAAGAAGGTTTCTACATTAATGTTGTCTTTCCATTTAGAATAAAAGTATCAAACATGAAATAATTGAAAAGAAGAGAAGAGGATATGCCTTCTCCAAGTCGAATTAAACAACTGAATGCTTGTTGGAAAGAAAAGATCAAGAATTTGAATAACATTGTCGAAGCATGCAGTGAAGCCATAGTAAAAAGATAATAATTGTTCAAAATACTCACAGATATAGATATGGAAGGAAGCACTGATGAGGTACAAGACCCTAAGTTAATTCTCAATGCAATGTTTATGACAAAGAAACAATTTGATGAATAAGTTGAGATATTAAAAGGGTTATCAACTGAGAAATTTTATAGTATAATTGAATATAATGAAGAATAAATAGACAATTGGTTGGTTGATTATTATATAAAAAGATATTGAGGAGGAAATACATGGCATTTCTCATGATTTAAGAGACTTGGAAGGCAAATTATTCAATATTAAAATTGGGCATGAAATAAATGTTGCACCAATGAAAAATTACATTGAATATTGGTTTAAAAAATAAATTGATAAACTAACTAAAGAAGACCAAGAAGCAACAGTTGAGATGGTTCCTATAAACGTCAATGAGGAAAATAAAAACACAACAACGAGGAAGTGAATGAGGAAGACACCATCATAGTAAGTTTATGTTGATCACATCTTTCCTTCTTTATCAGTTTTTCATCCAGTTATTCCGCTTCTTTAACTAGAAAGGTTTAACCGAAATCTGATAAATCCTTCTTGTCTTTTTTCAAGGTCTTTCTACTCTGTCATTGCCCACCATATTCTTTCCACAAATTACTTCTCATTTATATTTTCTCTATGGTCCACGGGAGTGCCAATTGCAATCCTAAGGACAAACACATTTAAATTTCAAAGCTTTGTAACCGACTCTATATTTTTCAGAAATCCCAATAGAACTATTTTAGGATCAGTTTTAACTGTATTTTATAGCTCTGAGTTTTGAGTATAAAATATTTGAGATTTATCTATCATTTTCTTTATTTGAGCTCCACATGTGTTTACTCTGTTAAAGTTCTCTTATGCGTGCATACCATTTTATTTTATTTTATGTGATCATATATTTTTAGTTTAACTATGATGGATGTGAGGAAACTTTGCTTATCTTTTTCAAATATGTGATGTGTGAGGTTCATAGTCATCTCTCAGGATGTCTCTTTAAAAAAAAACTGTTTATTTTACTGCAATCTTTATATTTCTTTGAATATCACAGGGGACTTTCTCAAAGTCCTATATTATTTTGAAAATCTAGAATTCCAAGAAAATATTGAAACAAATAGGAGTACCACCTCTATAAAAATGCAAGGGGATTTGTATCCCTGTGTGGTTGTTGTTTAGGTCCTAACGAATTCAAGCGTAAAAAATTTTGGCGGCTCCACTGGGGAGGACTGAAAATTTGAAATTTGGTTTAGCATTTTTGAAAGATACATGACTTTGCCCCATGATGATCAACCCCACTTGGAAATTGGATTAAATAATCAATGAAGCATCTTACATCAGCTATATAATATGGTAATAATGACAGTTGAGACTAGGGAATAATTGGAAATATATTGGTAGACATTAGTCCAAGAAGAAGAAAGAGAAATCATCTGTAGATAGAGGAGAGACGGGAAACAAGACCAAAGAAACAAAAGACTAGCTAGAGAAATACAAGAAAAAGGTCGGTATTGAAGATGGAAAAATACAAGGGACCCATTACCAGAAGTAAAAGAAAGAAACTCTATATTCTAAGAAGTGGAAAAAATATTCCTGAAATATCTCCAGACATGGTAGAAAGAAATGAACAACCACGAGAAGAACCATGAAGAGAACCTCATGATGAAAGACAAGGAGGTGGAGGAGGTGGCAGAAGAAATCAAGAAGACCTAATATTTGGAAATCGAAGAAAAGTAAGAGATTTCCCCCTTAAATATTCAATGTGAGAAACATGACCTCCCTATTCTCCCTAAGGGTACCTTGAAATAATTTTCTGGAGATGGAACAATTGATGCCAAAAGACACCTTAATTTATTTCTTGGTGTTTTTGATTTTCATCGTGTTGAATATGACGATGTGATGGTATGGTTATTTATTAAAACCTTATTAGTAAGATCCTATGAATGGTATACGACATTACCCAGTAGGTCAATTGGCTCATTTAACGACCTCGAATCCATGTTCTCGATTATGTTCACTCCTCCAGTTCCATATCATACCCTTCTCACTAATTTCACCAAGATTGGTTTGAGGAAGAATGAGAGAATATGGGATTTTAATCTCAGGTTCAATAAAACCTTGAGTAATATTTCAGAAGATAAAAGACCTAATGACCCAGTGATACTTGGTTTTTATAATAATGTGATGCCCCCAAATGTAAAATATGCTATCAGAACATTCCAGATGGATACATTGGAGGAAACAATGATTAAGGCCATTGGGATGGAATAAATTGTGATTGAGACGGGTGTTGACCTCGATATTATCCTGGGAAAAGTACAGAGGCAGCTGGGAGGCCTAAATATTGATGATCAAGGAGACTCTAGATCAAGAAAGAACGAAGAGTAGAGGGTGTGACCGACCCAAAATCAAACAATTGGAGGAGGAGTTTTTAAAGGAACCATATCAGATGTCAAGGTAGACCCTGTTGTGGCACAAGAAACTAAGCAAATAATTGAAATTTCACAAATGAATAGAACCATCCGGAAAATTCAAAATGAGATAAACAGATTAAGAAGGGGGTATAATTATGTAGCAAATCTGAGAATGTCGGTCCAATAGAAAATAAGGAAACATCCCCAAGAAAATAGAGAGAGGTTTGAAAACACTAATAATTCACAAAGACAAAGGGTTCCCAGGCATCCAATCCCAAATGCAGTTGTTTTGGATGATGTATATGATGAGAAAATGGTTGAGCAAGGGAATTATCATTTACTTGATGAAAGTTTTGAAACTGTACAGATGGAAGGATGTGAGATGTCCATGTATATATTTGAATAAGGTGACAATGACCTTGACTCTCAAGATAATGTTACCTGGACACGAGCGTTTGCAAATAAATACAAGAATAAAAATGATTCTGAAAAGGAAAACAAAAAAGATAAAGAAAAGGTGAATGAGAAAATGGAAAATCAAAATGTCATAGATAACGCTGGAAGCAAGAAGAAACACCTGATGACAAGCCCTACCCAGATAAAATACAATGTTGTAGAAGAATTGACTAAGCTAAGGATAACTCTTCCTTTTACAAAAGTGGTAACGATCCCTCACTAAAGGAAAAATATTTAGAGAATGTTGGATGATCCATCTGGAAGAATGGAGGTTGTTGTTATAAGTCCGAAACAAAGCCAGAATACATCAATTGTCAAATTGAGAGGTAAAATCTCACCTTTCTGTATTTCAACTGAAAATCATGATGTTGCACTTCATAATTGTTTAGCTCACACTGGTGCGACCAATAATATTATGCCACTAGCGGTCATGGAGGCATTGAGCTTGAGTTGCACTAAATATTATGAGACTGTTTAAATTATATATGCAATTAATTCTAGGCAAGTTCCAACTTATAACGAAATCAAAGATTTTTATGCTTGGATCACGACGACTCCTCATATTATTATAGTTTTCAATATTATTATGGTAGATCTTCCTCCTATGTATGGAGTTGTTTTAGGAAGATATTGGTCGTCTATGATCGGGGGACACATAATGAATGATGGAAGCTACATGATGTTGCTAGATAAAGAAGGAGAAATGATAAAGGTCCCTCGTGAACCCGTGAGACCCTTCTATTTCGTAAAGAAGGATAATGAACTAATGGAAGATTATATAGACGTTGGGATCAAAAACTATGCTATCCTGTACATGGAGAAGATTGAAGACATGGAGAAAATTCAAGATATGGAGAATCAAAATCATTAGTTTGAAGGTTACTGGAGGATGTCATTTGATGGATCTTTCTCAAGTGCCGGGAGTGGAGTTGGAATTGTCCTTGTAAACCCAAGAAAGATTGTGCATCCACATGTTATCAGACTTGAATTTGCATGTACCAATAATGAGACATAATACAAAGATTTGATTCAGGGAATGCTTCTCGCACAAGAAATGAAGATAAAACATATAATTGTTAGAGGTGAATCTGAGTTGGTAATAAATCAATTTACCCAGAGGTATAAGATTAAGAAAGAAAGACTCAAGTTATATTTCAAGAGAGTTAATGAATTGATGGAAGCCTTTAGCTCTTTCAACATTTATTTCATCCCAAGGGACAAAAATCAGAAGGCAGATTCATTAGCTTTGGCGGGCTCACTGTCAAAATCGGATGATGTTCAAAGCAAAACATATTTTCAGGTAAAAAGAATATTTCGACCTTTTGTACCTAATAATCAAGAATATCTACAAGTATTTGAGAATGATGAAGAATTGGAATTTTTTTTGATGAATGACAATGAATATGAGGAAAATCACATGACTATTGTCCCAAGGAATTGTATTCAATATGAGTCTCTTTTTACGAGAGACGACCATGCTAAAAACCTCCCGGAAGAAGTATTTCTCTGAAAGGTCCAAGAAACAAGAAAATTTAATATTGGAACTGATAGTTCCCCAAAATACATCAATTTGGGAATTGATTGCACAATTGACGAAGTTGATCAATATGTCACATTATTTAAAGAATATCTTGATGTTTTCACATGGATTTATGATGATTTGAAGGCATATGATAAAACAATATTTCAGCACATTATTCCCTTGAGAGAAGGGGAAAAGCCTGTCAAGCAGAAGATAAGGATAATGAACCCCAAATTAAAACCGCTAGTAAAGGTTAAATTGTAGAAATTAAAAAAGGTTGGAATAATATAACCCATTAGACATTTTGATTGGCTTTCAAACCCTGTGATAGTAAGAAACAATATTGGGGAGATCCGGATGTGTGTATATTTCAGGGATATTAACAAATCAAGCGTAAAGGATAATTATCCTTTTCCTAACATGGATTTTCTTCTCCAACAAGTCAGAGGATCAACTTGCATGTCCATGTTACATGGTTTTTATGGGTATAATCAAGTCTTGGTTGTTGAAGAAGATAGAGAAAAGACAAATTTCTTAACACCTTGGGAGACATGTGCATATGCTCGGATGCCCTTTGGTTTAAAAATGCAGGAGATACATTTCAGATGGCTATGAATCATGCTTTTAAGGGGTTGATAGGAAAATTTATGGTGGATTATCAAAATGACTTAACAGTACACTAAAAAACAAGGAGCGATCACATTCATCACCCGAGGAAAGTTTTTGACAGGTGTAGGTTATATGGTGTTTCCGTAAATCCAAAGAAATGTTTATTTGTTGTAACTCAAGGCAAACTATTCGGTCATATTGTGTGCAAGGAAGGAATCTATATAGGTCCAGAAAGAGTTAAAGCTATAAATGAACTCAACCCCCCATCATCTAAGAAGGGAGTTCAATCATTCTTCGACAAGATCAATTTTGTATGAATATTTGTCCCTGACTATGCAAGTATTGTGAAGCCGATCAATTTATTGTTGAAAAGGGACCAAAGGTTTGAATGGACCATAGATACCGAAGAATATTTTAGTAATATCCAAAAGGAAATCACTATAGCCACAATCCTCATTATCCCATATTTTCAAAGGGACTTCATCATTTATTTGTTCACTACAAAAACGGTTGTTGAATCTATTCTTACTCAGAGGGACACCAAGGGTGAAGAACTGCCAATTAGCTTCATGAGCAAGACCCTTCATGATTATGAATTGAGATATTCAGAATTGGAGAAGAAAAACCTATCTCTTGTGAAAGTGATAATGCACTTTTATGCTTACATGCTAAATTCTCATGTCATTACATATGCTCCATCCTCTCCTGTGAATATGCTTTTAAATCAACAATTGAGAGAAGGAAAATGGGAAAATTGGCTGGTGAAGATTCAATAATATGATATTGAAATTAAACCTTTAAAGGTAGTCAAAGGATAGGGTTTATGTAATCTCATTACAAATAATGATTCTTTGAATGGAGTGATTTCAATCTCAGTAGGAGAACCCATGGAATATTGAGAGTGGTATAGAGATATTGTATTCTACTTGAGATCTAGACAATTTCCAATCACCATGAGCCCTAAAGAGTGAAGAACATTGAAGATGAAGTCAAGTCAATATGTGTTGATTTCTGATATATTGTTCAGGAGGAACTATGATGGTATATTGTTGAGGTGTGTTGATGAAAGGAAAGATTAAGAATTTATGAAAGAATTCCATAAAGGAATATGTGGTGGACACTCCGCGCCTATCACCACATCTCATAAGATAATAAGAGCTAGGTTTTATTGGCTATCATTTTTTAAAGACTCATATGCTACCATAAGGAAATGTGTATCTTGTCAACAATTTTCAGGGAAGATGAAAACATATGCAATGCCATTATAACCTATATTTGTAGAATAACCATTTTCCCAATGGGGACTCGATGTCATTGGACCAATACATCAAAATTCAAGCAAAGGATATATATATATATATATATATATATATATATATATAACCTCACTGCTATATATTATTTTACAAAGTGGCCAGAAGTGGTGGCATTAAAAAGGGTTGATTTTGAAGAGTTGATTAAGTTTCTCAAAGATAATGTTTTTTCAAGGTTCGGTGTCCTAGAAAAATTCATCATTGATAATGGTTTGATTTTCATTGGCTCAAAATTTACAGAATTCCATGGAGATTATGAGATTGTTATGGGGCAGTCATCAAATTATCATCCACAAGGAAATGTTCTTGCACAATCCACTAATAAGACACTCATTCAGATATTGAAGAAAACTATTGATAAGAACCAAACAAATTTGCATTTGAAGTTAACTGATGCATTGTGGGCAAGTAGAATGACTCCAAAAGACAAAACTGGGATGCCTTCGTACACATTGGTTTATGGGAAAGAATAAAAAATGCCAATTAGCCTCGAGCTAAATGCCTTGACTTTTGTAGTTGATCCGTTAGGATCTTTCAATGAATTATGGTTGAGTTTTAATTTTGCATGCGTTAATTAACCACTTGAGAAACTTAGTGAAAGAATGAGGAAAGAAGAGGAATTATGACATCCATATATACATTTTCAGATCTGAAATGAAAGAATTAACAACAAACCATAACACGCAGATTGATAACGGAGTTCGACACAACTTTGCCTATGTCTCCGGGCCTTTTCTCTGTGGGGGAGGCTTCTTTATTTATGTTAAAAAGCTCAAAAATACATCTCTGCAATGCCAAATGGCTTCAAGACTGATCTAGTCATGTTCTTCTAGATCTCTAGAACCATGCAAAGAAAACGGCATGCAAAACGGACGTCCAGAGCTCCCAAAAATGGTCCAACAACGTCTCCTCCTCAAAAGCTTCTCTGCCTCAAACTAGCTTTGGCTTGGCTTCTCCTCAGCATCATTCTGCTCTGAATGCCCTCAAAGCTGTCCCCTTGGCCTCAAACAAGACTTGGTTATATAGCTGGGAAGTTGTTTTCTCATCTTCAACTTCCTCCAAGAAATTAGGCTCCAAAAATGCCCAATAACTCCCAAAAATGGAGTAAACACATTAAAAATGGGCTTAATTAATAACTAAAACTCAAAATATAGTTATAAACCCACTTTCTAACTATAATATAGTTGAAATAGGGCGCTAGCCCCCTTCCCCTGGGCGTGCGCTCCTTGGCATGGTCATATGGTGTAATAAGGCCAAGCGCTAGCCCATGGGCTAAGCGCTGGCCCCTCTCATGCGCTAACACCTGGTTCCATTGGCAACCATACGACCGTTGTAATAACCACGCTCCTCTCGTTGAGTTGGCTCCGGTCACATGGCAATGGGCGTGTGTTGTATACGGTTGTGCTGAGGGCTGGGGCTAAGCCCCGACCCTTTTTTTTACCGCATGAACCTTTGTTTCAACATAAATTCAACTCGCACCGTATATATAACAAGTACTACCGGCGGGGCGGGTGGCTAGCCCAGCCCTGCCAGTCCTTGGCCCGGTCGGGAGGTCGCCGGTTCAAATCCCGTTAACCATACCAATTTTACATATGACCAACGAACCAATCATGGGGTGCCACGTGGCAGCCCTTGACTAGGCCACGTGGCACCTCTACAACCAATCAAACTATGACACATGTCAGCTGCTAATTGGTCCACATGCCAACCACGTCACTTCACCGTATTGCCCAGTCAACCTTGCCACATCATCTCCATGTCATCTTCCGTACTGTTCAGTCACCTTGCCATGTCACTCGCCGTATTGCCCAGTCATCTGACACGTAAGCTGCTGACGTCATCCCGTGCCACGTGTCACCCTTCAAGTGGTGACACGTGTCACCTTCGGATTGGTCCAGCCGTACACCCAAATGTCCAAATCTGCCTGCCAGGTGTCACTTCTTGGAGCCGCCATGTGTCACCTGTATGAACCTACCACGTGTCGCCTGTACGGACTTGCCAAGTCAGCGTATGAACATGCCACGTCAGTGTCCGTACGGATTGTACGGACTGCACAGTGAACAATTTTTATTTTTTTTTGCCTGTTTGACTTTTCAGACAAAATGCGATATCTTCTCCATACGGACTCCATTTGACAAAGTAAATATACCACCAGAATCAGGAAGACAAGACAGACGCAATGGAATAGGTTTTGTCACATTCCGAGCACTTTCATTTTTGAGCATTTTTCAAGCCCTATCAGGCTTCTGGATCCGA
>JASDQU011028951.1:0-17037 GCA_032191745.1 Picea mariana | reverse complement strand
ACAATCCAAATGGTAAGACCCTATAGGCATAGGTGCCCCAAGGACAAGTAAAGGTAGTCTTGTCCTGGTCCTCGGGTGCTATAAGAATCTGGTTGTACCCACTGTACACATCTAGAAAGGAGAAATACTTCTTTCCAGACAAGGTATCTAGAACTTGTTCAATGAAAGGAAGAGGAAAGTAGTCTTTCAGAGTGGCCTTATTGATTTCTCGAAAATCAACACAAATTCTCCATTTCCCAGTCACTTTCTTTGGACCACTACAAGAAGGGATACCCACTTACTGTCGGAGATGGGATAGATAAATCCAACATTTAACAACTTTTGGATTTCCTCCTTGACTATGTCTTTGAGTGATGGGTTCATTCTTCTCTGGGGTTGCCTAACAGGTGTCACTTCACCCTGGGTGTATATATGATGGATTCATGTGTCAGGGTGTATACCCTTCATGTCAGTGTATTCCCAGGAAAATGCTCCTGATTGTTCTTTAAGGATATCTACTAATTGTTTCTATTTATCTGTATCTAGCCTGGAGTTTATATGTAAAAATCTCCTTGGACTAATCTAATAGGGCATAGTAAAAGACATGGCAGACTCATCTATTTCGAAAATAAAAGATGTCAAAGACAAAATGGATGGATCTAATTGTTCTTTAAATTCTTCCCCAAACATGTACTCAAATTGGGGAAAAGACTGTGGAAAATCCACACATGTAATAGCATAAATGAATTGGTTTAGCACATTTTATGGTGTGTGCTCCTGAAGTGCCCTTGCATGGTCACTAGGCAATACGAGTTCTTCCCAGTCTTCATTATCATATGGACATTCAAGCCACCATAGATTCTCTATAATAGGTTGATATGGAGGGTAATTGGTGAGCTTCTGGATAGAGAGACCATTCGATATGGTCATTTCTCCTTCTCTACAGCCAATAAATGCATTGGTTGTGGCTAGCTAAGGTCTTCCCAAAATAATGGGATGGCCTCTGGAAGGATCCTTTGAATGAATGATAAGAAAATCTACGGGGTACTCCCATGAGGCTAAAGTAACCATGACATCATCTAAAATCCCTTCAGGTATAACCCTAGTCTTATCTGCTAATTCCAAAATGGTTGGGGTAGGCCGAAGAAGAGGTTGTAACTGTAATTTTTCCAAGGTAGTAGTGGTCATAACATTGATGGCTGCCCCTAGGTATATGAGAGTGTTTCCAATGGAGACCTCCTTAATAGTTATGGTCACTATGGGGTTTCCTGGATTCCCATACTTTGCTAGCTTTGGTTGCTCTGATATGTACTCAAAGAGTCCTCCTACCAAGTGTATTGTAGGAGGGTCCTTTTGCTTCCTACTTGGCTTCTTGATACACAATTTTTTGACTACCTTACTATAGATTGGAATGTCTTTAATGGCTTGAAGCAAGGGAATTTTGACACAAATATTTTTCAATTCATTCAAAATGTCAAATTCCGGTCTGGTGGTAGGTTTATTGATTACCAATCAGTCTGGATAAGGAGGGACCTTCGTAATTTGTGAAGGTTCGGTTTGGGGAAGCTTGGGTTCTTGATTCCTCGGGATAATAACATCTTCCCACCTAGTGTCATCTATGGGTTGTTGGGTGGTTTATTCTTCTTCTTCGTCCTGGATGACTACTAAAGGTCTCTGCCTATCTAGAAATTTTCCCGATATTAGTTGAATTTCCTGTAATGGAACAGGAGTAATGACATATGTTGGGAAGGCATGAATCTCAACATTGTTAAGAGGTTGAGGGGGCTTATTATTGGGATTCAACACTGGCTGTGTCGGTAATAGTGTCAGTTTTGGGGAGCTTGCATTTTGAAATTGTAGCGGTTGTTATTGTGGGATAGGAGGTAAAGGTGGTGGAACAAAACCTAGCAGAAGTTGGGGAGTCTTTGATGAGAATTGAGGATAAGGATGGTTGTACATAGGGATAGGTGGAGCTTGAGGGTTTCCTTGGTTGTTTCCTCCCCTCCATCCTTGAATCCAAGGATGTTGGTACTAAGTAGAATAGTTTTTCCAACTTGGTGAGTTCCACTATTTTTGTTGATAATAGGGTGGAACTTGAGACTACAGATCTGAGTATGCAGATTGATTCTTAGGATACGATGGCCTCCTAGGTGCATAAGAAGACTCCCCAGGATCTCCACTCCTATAGATGGCTAATAAACCAAGCAAGGATGGACATTTCTCAATTGAATGGTCTTTTGTACAGAAGCCACAAACTGAAATGTTATCTAATGGGAATTCCCTTGAGGAATGCTTCCTTCTGCATCTTGGGCAATATATGCTCATTGTTGCATTCTCCTCCTCCTGTTTATTTTTTATTTTAAGGGTGTCCAACTGGGAATGTATTGTGCTTAGGATTTCTTTCTTGAAGTTTTCTAGAAGGTTCCCTATCTCTGATCTTGTAATACCACCTGAACTAACTAGTTTTAAGCTTCTATTGTAAGGGTCCTGAACATTCTTCCATGTTTTGGTTCTACTCCTTGAGTAGTTTTTACACATTTTACATATTTCAGCAAATGGTTTATGATAAATATCACCTGATACCATCAGGTTAAGAATCTCTAAATATTCTTTTGAAATTCCCTTAAGGAAAAGAGCCCTAACTACATCCTCTGGGAGGTCATGGTATTTTGACTTCTGGGAGATATAACCAAATATTTCCATATAGTCTTCAAGGGTCTCGTATTCTAACTGTTGGACTTTAAATATGTCATTACGAGACTCTTTGGTCTTGCAGTAGTCTTGGTACTTCTTAATAAAGATGTCTTTCATGGATTCCCAAGACCTAATACTGGATTCTCCCAACCCCATGAACCATCTTAATACAGAGTCTTTGAGGGTGGTAGGAAAGATTTTTAATTTCTGGGCATCTTGCACATAATTGTAGCTCCTGCACAGGATGTCAAATTCAAATAGGAAGGTGTCTGGATCTTCACTATTTTTACCATAAAAGGTAGGCAGTGCTGAGAGAGGAATATTCTTCATGTTGACATTTGGAGTGGTGTCTAAAATCGAAAATCCAAAGGTAGTTTCGGTTTGGTTTCTAGTTTCTTATTCCTCCCCGTGTCTTACATTATTATGGTCCTCCTGATCACCCATATTGGCTTGGTTTCCAAAAAGAGAGTACCTAAGTGGTTTTATCTTTGAAGAGAACAAATTTTATCTTTGATGAAAAGGTCTTCCTACTGATTGGATGTATGGGACTCTACTCAAGTCGGTTGAGATTATCAGTGCCAAAGTTTCTGTGTCAATTTGAGATATAATTACATTGGCTGAGCTACCAAACAAAAGATTCACCTATTTAGGGTCTATGATATCTTCAAAATTCGGGTTTCCTAGTGGTGGTGTAAAATCCAAAGCTGTATTGTTTGGTTCTGTGGAAGGCTCGAGTGGTCTTGCCTCCTGTCCCAATATGTTTGATGCTTACATTGACATTAATTACGTTAACCAATAACGAAGAAAATGAAATCTATCTAAAAATGAAGTAAGAAAACTATAACTAAGAACGAGAATTAACTCTATCCATCCATCAACCTCCTTGTCAGAGAAAACCCAAATTAAAACTATGTTTTGTTCTAATTAAACATCTATTCTAAACTTGACTGTAAAATTGTAAAAGAAAGCAAGATTTAACATTTAACTGCATATGAGGGTTAGTAAAGAGAGAGAGACTTTTTAATTGCACACAGAATTAGTAAAGAGACTTGCAAGCCTATTCGTAGTCTATCAAATCAACACATACTATCACATATCATCATCTAAGCTACAAAAGAGAAGTAAAACAGTGAGCTACAACAAACTAATTAATTAAATAAAAACATGCGCATACAGAAAATAAGAAAGAGCAATTTATATTACGAAATGCGTAAATAAAAATAAGAACAATCATCAAACTGCTGGTGCCCCCCCCCAGCAAGTTGTGGCTACCTTCTACAAGCACACCATGAACTTCAACAGGCCGAATTCACCATGAAAGTTAAAAACATAGTTCTGGCACTATTCTGGCAATGTGAAAAATAAAAAACAGAGTACAACAAGTTTATCTCCAATCTGATGGCTCTTCTACTTGCTTAAAAATATAATAACCATCCTGGTAGTATTTATAGGTTTACAAACCAAGTGGTCGACCACAACAGGGTCGAACCACCTCTAAATTCATAAAAATACAATAAATGCAGCTATAACTAACAAAACAAAGGAAGCCAATAATCGCCCTCTTTGGACAAATGAAATCGAGTTGTCTTGAGCTTAGTAGCTAGAGGGGGTGATGATAAACAAAACCCACGTGCTTGATTTTTCCATCACTGGCCGCCAATACCATAACCGCCAACTCGCCTTGCATTTTGTGCAATACTGGGTGTTGGAATGAGTGTTGGATTGGGTACCGGATCAAGTGTTGGATCAAGTGTCGGATCAAGAAACATGGTGCATTTTGCCTTGTAATAGCAGAAAAACATGAATTAACTCTTGGAAGCACAAAAACATGATAAATTAAACTTGATTTAATCATAAAACATGAATTACACGTACCGTATGCCGATTATACCATTTTATCATAAAATTCTTCAAAAAGCTCCTTTTAAAGATGAAAAACACATATATACATATGGAAAAAAGTGTATAATAACGTCATGAAAATGATCATATCTCGGGCCCAACACAAAGATATACCAGATATCGAATAACATAACAGAAATGTATTAGAGATGCAACCATAAAGACAAAGATACAATAATACACAATTTTCTATTAATGAGCGAAAATGTACAAAGACTGAAAAATACAGAGTGAATGACTCCCTAGAATGGTGGCAGCTTATCTTTGAGAAGAGATGTGTCCGCTACTCACATTCGCAAGAAGATGATATTTACAATGAGGCTCCAAAAGAACTTTTTTCATAAAGAAAATCCAAAACCCTAACCCCGGAAGATGAAAATCCGACCGTTTTGTGGACCCCATTTTGGGTAGTTTGGTGTATCAAATTCTTGAGGGCGTAACTTTGGCATACGATCTTTGTTTTGGGTGCACGATAGCTTGTTGGACAGGTATATTCGAGGAGATTCATTTAGGGGGCTCAATCATGCCTTCAACTATCATTTAGAATCTTGATCCCTAAAAACCTTCATTTAGGCCCTCAAAATGGCCTCGGAAGTTAAAACTGCTAAAAATAGTAAATTGCCAAAATTGCCAGAAATTTGTTTTGAGCGAGTTGGAAATGGTGGGTGGCCACCAATATCCACCTAGATCACATCTCAGAATCGAACCCAATGTGATATGGATCTATTTGATGCGGATCATCTGGATCTTCTAGAAGATCCATGTTCTGCAAAAAAAAACATTTAGAATGAAAAGTTATTATTTATTTCATGCGATAATTAACTTCTTTGTTATATATCTAATATTACAACATATGAAATGAAAAAATAATCATATTACATCATATCTAAGTTCACATGCGATAATAAGATTTTAAATAAGTTACAACTAAGATGTCATTCCAATGATGTAAAACATTCAACAATTCTAATAAACATTAGTAAAGATCATAAAAAAAATTATTATAAAATTTAACTATCAATTGCAATTTCTATTACATAAGTTTAAGTACAAACCCTCTCCATTTTGTGCTATATATGATTATGTTTGGCTTTAATATATTTTGATATTTAACTATTCTATATGTCTTCTTCTCTTATATTTTAGAAATGAATATTTTTCTAGGACATTTTGGCACTCCCTAAGAAAGATCTTCCTTACAATGTTACTCCACAAACTTGCTTCTCCTGCCACCTCCATTTATGATATTTTAGGTCATTTCCCAATATGTGTCTTCTCCCCCACCACTCACCACCTCCTTTTCCCCATGGACATTAGGAGCGCTATCTGAAAATCGAGCTCTAGAAAAGTTGTTGATTTTGAGGGAGATGCACCAAGATTAATTTCTTGAGTATGATTTCAATTGGATTTCTCTTCCTATTGTAGATATTTTCAATGAGGTTGTTTTCTTGGGTTTGTTATTGTATTTAAATCAGCCTATCATGCATCCTAATTATAAATTAATAAACATTTTTGAACCCAGTTGGAAATAAATATAGGAGTATTTTGATTGGACACATCTTGACCAAGTTTTATGCCACTGTACTTGATACATTTCTATTGGATTACTGAGAGAGGGGGTGAATTAGTAATAGAGAAATTTAATCCTTTTTAACCATATAATCCAAGTGTTATATCAATGTAGCATTATCATCTAATAACTGCAGAGTAAATAAGAAATGAACAAATGAACAACCATATGCATGCACAGTACACCAATATTTTACGTGGAAACCCAAAGTGGGAGAAAACCACAAAATGCTTTTTCTTATATGCATTAAAGAATTAAATTCATTGGAAGCACCAACTTCCTGTGTTTTCTAGTTGCAAATAGAAGGAGGCTCCAACCCCCTTGTTTCTTAGGCTACAACCCGAGGGAAGCTCCAACTCCCCTATTCTCTAGCTACAACCAGAAGGAGGCTACAACCCTCTATGTTATCCAGCTACAACCCCCTGTCATTTCCCCGTCCAACTGCCCTAAAGTAGAAGTAGAATGATGGAATCACTGTCACACTATCACTGTGAGATATGCCATTGTAAACCTGTACCAATAAACTTGAACCATGCATCAACATGTACATCAACCTGTAATCAATTTGTACCATAAAAAAGTGCATCAATCATGTATCAACTACTCATCAACTATGACTCATCAATATCTACCAACATCATCAACTATACACCTCATGTATGTGCCAACTCATCAACTACTTGTCTCAACCATGTACCCAACATGTACCTTAACCAAAATCCCTCATCAATTTCATCATCCCAGTATGATTTGTAACTCTGTAATAGACCTGGTATATATGATCACATACTTGCAAACCTTCCTTAACTTTCACAACAAGAGACTAGCATTTTCATCAAACTTTTCTTTAGCCTCACATGACTAGTTTGGGATTAGTCAACAACCTTAACTTGAAATAATCATAACTATGTACCTGTAATGAATAAATATATGAAAATAGTACACATTGTTCTTCATTGTGTTTTATGCAATTCCTTTAGGTGTCACTACTTGGAACCTCTAAGAAAAGGAGTTATAGTAAAAATGGCATACCTTGCTTAATTTTGGATTATTCTAGAGAGCGACCTTGTAGAGCATGCCTTGCACGGAATATTTGTTGAATGGATCTTAAAATGTTACACAAAATACTATAGGCTGTACTCTAACCAACACATTTTTTCTTACTGAATTTGGATCTGGTATGAAGAAGTTATGACGTTTTTACCCGAAACACATGTTTCAAACTAGTTTCAAGACTAGCCACAAACCCTATTTTCCATGTAGTGTAACTCCAAAACTACAATGACCCACAAGCTGAAATGTTTACCACAGATACTTGGATATGTTTCCTCAATGTCCTGTCAATTTCATGGTCTGAAGCATTCTAGAAAAAAAGTTATTACGAAAATGATGAGATGACATGTAAATACCATACCTTAGAAAGCATCACCAAACGAATTTATCCTCCCTTGAATTTTGGCCTTCTTTTCTTCACATTCCCTCTGAAATTAGGGTTAGATATCCTTTGGTTACCTCAGTCACCTATAGATATTCAATATACTCAAGTGTGATATAAAATGAGAGAGCCTTTCCTCTTATTTATACTCTCCAAATATCTTCCTTAGAAGCATCTTCTAGGTCACTTAACCCATTTATAGATAACTTAACCTATTTTCCTCATTTTTAGGGTTAACCACTTTCCATAATTAGAAAGTCCTCCATTATTTTATCATTTAAATATTCATCCTTGACTTTGTCACCTCACTTTATCATTTAAATAATCTTCTTTGATTTTCTCACTTCACTTTATCATTTAAATAATCCTTCTTGACTTTGTCACTTTACTTTATCATTTAAATAATAATTTCTTCTTTGCAAGCCCTTTGACTTCTTTGACCTTTTGGGGCTTCAAGCCAACATATGAGGGTCCTCCAACTTCGTAAGGCCATAACTCTCAAACCGTGATGAGTTATGTGAGGTTCCACATACCACCAGAAATGGCATGACATGTACTATCCATATAGAATAGTATTACCTTCAAATATATTAAAAATCATACCATTATACATGAAACAACCTTGGGTCCATTACCCAAACCTTTGTGCTACCAGAATTCGCTACCAGAATTTCTTTAAGGGTTGACATCAATGATAACCAACCAACCTTTTTCTCATGGACATTAGGAGAGCTATGTGGAAATCGAGCTCTAGAAAAGTTGTTGATTTTGAGGGAGATGCACCAGGATAAATTTCTTGAGTATGATTTTGATTGGCTTGCTCTTCCTATTGCAGATATTTTCAATGAGGTTGTTTTCTTGGGTTTGTTGTTGTCTTGAAATCAACCTATCATGCATCATAATTATAAGTTAATAAATATTTTTGAACCCAATTGGAAATAACTATAGGACTATTTTGACTGGACACATCTTGACCAAGTTTTATGCCACTGTACTTGATACATTTCTTTTTGAACAATTGGAGAAAGGGAAGTTTAGAGCTATAGATCAAGTAGGATAGTATAGGGACTACCATACGATTGATGAAAACCTCACTCTTAAAGCTATTATCAAAGAAAAAAGTAAATGGACCTCAATGTTTATTGTTCCCTTGTAGACTTTATATAGGCCTTTGACTTCCTGACCAACCAGTCCTTGTTTGAAGGACTTTGGGACCTTGGAATATTTGGATTTCTCATCACCATCAGCATGATAATTATTAAGATATGAATGAAGAATAAGAATTCAAGAATCTAAATGGAAAAGATGTGGGAGGGAAAACCTAATAGTTATTCCTCCTCTTGTCATTTCTATGGTCTATGATAACAATTTTCCTGCCTTAAATTTTAATTTTAGCACTCACCTTCATGGTGTTTTTAATTTTGTACTCTTGGAATTATATTTAGGTTCTATAATAAAATTATGATAGATTTTATAGTTAAAGATGATATATGGCATAGATAAGGGGCAACTGTAACCCACATTTCTAGTGATCACTGACCTAGAAACATTTATTATTCTTCTTTAATGCTCAAGGCATTGATTACAACAAGTGAAGAGGAGGTTTTGTATAGGTTGGGTGGCAGTGGTGCTCAATGTGACACTCTGTTAAATCTAGATGGTGCATTCAATGTGTTAGCCTATATAATTAGTTGTTATCAGGT
The DNA here is from genome assembly GCA_032191745.1 of Picea mariana. Taxonomy (NCBI): domain Eukaryota; kingdom Viridiplantae; phylum Streptophyta; class Pinopsida; order Pinales; family Pinaceae; genus Picea; species Picea mariana. The sequence goes on along the minus strand of JASDQU011028951.1, from coordinate 7,754 downwards.
TTTTTCGCTGTTATGGAATGTTCACTAAATGGAATTTTTTTAAGGAATAAAAGGGATAAATATGAGGATGAAAGTTTTGTAATATGATCATGGGTTATGATAAAAAGTTAAGTGATGAAATTTTATTAGTTGTCAGAAAGAAAAAGTTAAAAAACTTGCTAAATTTGGGTTAGCGGATAGATAGAGGGTTAGATATCTAAATTTTTCCAAGTGATACGCTATGATCAACCTTTGACCTCACCAAACCAAATTTTGAGCCTCACGCTAACGGTATCATCGACTCAAAACAAAACAAGACCACATATTTTGTTTTGTCGCAAATGCAACAATTGTCGTACAGTCGTCTGTGGCCAACCAGACTTCTATTTTGGTTGCCTCCACCACCCAAATGTCCTATGTACATTATGTGCTGACTACGAACCCTAAGGATAAGCAACAACCTCATGGGAAGAAAAAAGGGAAGGGTAAACAGGGTCATGGAGGAAATAATAAAAAGGATGATAGTAATGTTGGTGGGGGAAAAAATGAAAATAATAAGGCGAATTTCCCTTGTAATATTTGTAAGGAAGATCACCTTACTCACCGATGCCCCCAAATTGAGGATGCACAAAAAACAATGTTGCAGCAGTAGCTTGTTGTATTAATTAACACTTTCTAACAAGGGTAGAATATGACACATGCATCCTCATCTGTGAACATTCATGGGGGGAATTAGGGTGCCTCCATGCATGATGCTAATTACGGTTCCACCAACATTTATATGATGAAGTTGGATGCCCATATCTTGAGAAGGACCTATGACTGTGGTATGCCTCATGAGTTCTCTAACAAATGTAACAAATTTGCTGACCCATTGACCCCCCTCCATAATGAGAAACTGACTGCAGACTCAATGCCCTACATCCCTAGAGGTGTGTTTAAGAATACATTGCATAATCCTAATGTTCGTGCTACCCAAAAATACTCAGTGGTAGAATATATGGCATAGACCTCATGTGTGATGTCCACATTAGAGGCCCTTCAAAGTTTCCCTATGTAGAAAAAGGTCCTCAAGTTTTCAATGATTTGTCCTCAACATATTTTCATATCTATTCCATGACACTATTGAAATATACATGGATGATTTCACCCCATATGGAAATTCATTCCAAGTGGTCTTAACCAATATTGAAAAAGTGTTAAAACAATGTGAGGAAATGAACCTGTCACTAAGCCATGAAAAATGCAACATTCTTATGAGTGAAGCATATCTCTTCTAAAGGGGATTGAAGTATATCAAACAAAGGCGAACATAATTAAATATATTCCTAAACCCAGAAAGAAAAAATATGTAAGTATTTTTTTAGGCCATGAGGTTCATCAAATATTTTAGAAAAATGGCCTCCCCTTTGTTCATAGGACATTGACTTCTACTAGACAAAAGAATTCCAAAGAGCCTTTGATAACATCAAGGAAAAACTTATCTCAACCCCTGTATTGCAAGGCCCCAAGTGGAATATACCATTTCACATTAATATAAATGCATTTAACAAAGTGCTAGGGGCATTTTTAGGCTAGCGAGAAGATAATAACCCCTTTGCAATTTATTTTATTATCAAAAACGTATCTAGAGATGAACTAAATTATACTGTCATTGGGAAATAATTTCTTGCAATTGTATATGTCATTAAAAAATAATTTAGACATTATGTCACTGGATACACAGTTTTTATCCATACAGATCATCTTGCTATTAGATATTTAATTAATAAAGTTGATATCAATGGAAGGATAATTAAGTGGCTCTTACTACTACAAGAATATAACAATCCTTGACAAGCTAGGTAAACAAAATGTTGTTGAATATTTCCTATCAAGACTAACAAGTACTGCAGATAATGTGATTGTTTTCTTGATTAGCGTCTCTCTGCAATCTCCATAGAGGATCCCTATTTTTATGGAATAGCCAACTACTAAGTTATAAAGAGGTTTCATCAAGGTTCTACGAGATTGTCAAGAAAAGTGCCACCTATACATGGATCAAAGGATACTTGTTCAATATTGGACTAGAAGGGATTCTCATAAGATGTATTAGATAAGATGAAGTACATGACATCCTCCATGCATAACATGATGATCTATTTGGAGGCCATTATGATGCAAAGAGGAAAACCTATAATATCATATACATGTGATACTATTGGCCTTCTCTGCATAAGGATGATGAACAATATGTCTCTCATTGTGATAAATTCCAAAGGATGGGTAAGCCAAAAAAGAGGGATCAGATGCCATTACAACCATAGGTCTCATTTGAACCCTTTAACAAATGTCTCCTAGACTTTGTAGGGCCCATTGAACCTCCTTTAAACCAAAATTCATCACATCCTAGTATGCACTAACTATTTGATGAAGTGGGAAAAGGTAAAAGACAAGAAGAATGCAAGTGAAGAAAAAGTAACAAAATTCCTACATAAAAATATATTTTCTAGGTTTGGAGTCCCAAGAGAAATAGTGATAGATTAGGGGGCCCTAGTTCACCTCTAATCTTATTGAAAATATCATGCATTTGAAAAAAAAATTCCATAGAAAATATTATACATATTGTAGAAGTGACCAATAAGAAGTTGGAAAAAATTCTCACCAAGACAGTCAACTTGCATTGGAAAGATTGGGAAAATAGATTGGTTGAAGTTCTATGGGCATACAATACAACCTAAAAAACCTCCACAAGGTTCACACCCTATGATTTCGTATATGGAACAAAAGGTAAATTTCCCTATATAATTTGAGATGGAAACACTTAGAACAACCTCCATCTTAAATATTTACCTATCAACAACCCAACAATAAACATTGCAGAAACTTAATACCTTAGATGAGTATAGGAAACATCCCTTGTTTCACACTAAGTAGTATAGCAGTAGAGAAAAATATGGCATGGTAATATTATTAAGTCAAGGGTTTTCAAAGAAGGAGATTGGGTCTTTCTCTATGACTCCAAATTCAAATATTTCAAAGGAAAGCTAAAGACTAGATGGTTGTGGCCATACCAAATAGATGCATGCTATGAGAATGGCTCAGTCAAGATCAAAACCATAGATGAAGAAATGATACCTCTCTTACTGAATCGTTATAGGCTCAAAATATATAGGAAACCAATGAAAAGGAAGGAACTCTCAAGCCTTCTTCAGAGAAAACAATCAAATGTGGTTGGTAGAAGAAATTCCCCTAGCCCATTATAATTTCCAAGGTCTATTGAAAAAGAAAAAGAAAAAGAAACAAAGGAATAAAATTACTTGGTGAAAACTTCACTAAGGTGTCAAGGATAGAGATCTAATTCAAAACCTCCTAGGAGGCATGATTAAATCTTAAATAAAACTTGTTCCCCATGGTGAAAACCTCTACAGGAACCATGGTGTAGAGAACTAGTGAAAATTAATAATCACACCAATGCTCTAAGAAAAGAAAAAAAAAAGGGAATATAAAAAAATATAAATATTATTTTCAATGTTTACATATGTACAAATCAAGAACGACAACCAAGCCACATATAGGAGGAGGAAAACCTATAAATACTCAAGCCAAAGAAACTCTTTAAGTTAAAATATCTCCAAGGTTTTGCACTACACTATACATACTACAAATATTTACAAATACTACAAGTACCCCTCCATTGGACATATTGATGTAGCAGCATCGCCAACAGAGCACAAGAGGGAGACAGTTGGGTGAACTAGTGCATATTTTTAAACATTTTTGAAGTTCAAAGACCGATGTATTAATGTAATATCTGACAAAAAAATTTGAGTTATGAACATATTTAATGATCATAGGCTAAGCCATCACGTAAAATCTATGGGGAGATGTATTTTGTTTTATGAGGTGGATCACAGTACAGATCTGGAGCTTGCGCTATTATTTGCCTAACCCGATATTTATTGTAATAAATGATAAGTATTTGATAGCACTTAATTTTGATAAGATAGCGTACAGTAGTTGGAGGGAAAGGCTTGAAGAGCACCCTTTTGTATAAAAGATTTGTATTGTTGCATAGTAGAGGTTGGTTGAAAGGTTGTTGAATCTAATGCATAGATTTCCATTATAGTCAAGAATTGGGAGTTATAGAGAATTGTTGCATGAATGTATACAAGTTTCGGTTGAATGAATATAATAGAGGAATATTGTCCCAAATGTTTGTTATTTTAGTGTCTATCTGAATGCATAAATGGTAGACCTTTGTTTGTGTTCAATTCTCTTTTATTTCTTGTTCTTGTATCCATGACTGCATTTGCATTGTTGAATGTATGAGTCACTGTGAAGAGTAGTTAAGTTTTAGTTGTTTCTCTTCATTTAGCGAGTGCAAGGAGTGCATTGACGTCCTTAAGGAGTGTGTGACCAAGTCTGTTCCAACTCAAAGCTCGGAAGAGATAAAAAGAACTTGGATGCATGCAAGGAGTGAAAATACTTCTGCAAGGAGTGTGTGAAGGGGTTTTCATACCCAAAAGATCAACATAAGTAGCGTGATTTCAATCACAAGAGATAGAAGCAGTTGGAGAACAATTGCGAGTGCAAAGACCTTCACAGAAGAGTCGAATGTAGAAGGGGATCTACTGCAAGGTGTGCATAGATCAAGATCTCAACTAATTTTTGAAGGAGGCATTCAGAAGAAATAGAAGAAGTAAAGCTCAGGAGGGAGAGCGATGGAAAATATTCAAGGGAAGAAGTCCCTGGAATCTTCATTGAAATCAGTGGAAAATATTCGTTTTGAAGGAAGGCGAATGACTCTAGACTATTAGATATGGGAAAATTACGCAAACAATAGTTGGAAAGTTTCTCAGTACTTCAGAGTTCGGAGTGTCAGAAGGCTTGATGAAAGAAAGGTTGTGAAGTCCAAAGTTATGAATGGATACCAGTCGTTGATTTTGAAAGGAGCATGTGGCAACGGATTAAGGAAATTGGGAGTCGAGATTTTGAGATTCATGGGCAGGAGGCTGAGAATCTCGCGTAGTCGTGAGACCTGAACCATAGTGGAGCCAACCAGATCTGAGGGGATACGTGGCAGAAGCCCAGTAACATGGAAAAGCATGGTTCAGGAAAGACCAAATGAAGAGTTTGGGATATTCATGAAGTATGAATCGCATAAGGATATACCCATGGTCATAGTCATGGCCATTTGTGAAAAGGACCTATGTGTGGGTAGATTGGTTTCGAGTGCCCGCAAGGACCCAAGGAGTCGCTCTGACTCAGTATTTCAAATGATCCAAGACCGGGAGGTTTAGAATCCCTTTGGAGGGAAGGGGGTTTGCGCTAGGAGTGGTATTAGAGCATGTACCGAATTGATTTTTGTAGAAAGAGAAGTAGGTTGATATCAGTGAGGGGTATCAAAAGAACCAGCACAATGCCACCTAGAAGACATGTTGAGACACCCGTATCCAATAGAGCTATGGAAAGAGAGATGAGAGAATTGCGTGTGAGTCTGGATGCCATGGAGACATCAAAAAGGAGAGCACCTGATGCTGGAGATGTCAGCGAGGTGGAAATTGAAGAAGTAGAAGTCGAGGAAGTTGTAGCTGAGGATGTTGCGGAAGAATGTCTATTGAGAGTGGTTGTCAAGTTGGGACCTAGAGTGAATATTGACATCCCTATGTATGAAGGAAAATTATACATTGAAGAATTGCTTGATTGGATATGAGAAATGGACAAGTATTTTGACTATGGAGATGTCGAAGAGGAGAAAAAGGTAAGACATGTTGTTACTAGGTTGAAAGTAAATGCAACACTTTGGTGGGATGAACTACAGGCTGGCAGAAGGAGAAAAGGTAAACAAATTATAAAGAGTTGGGATCGAATGGTATCCAAGATTAAGGAGAAATTCATACCCAAGGATTACCAGATAAATTTTTTCAAGAGGATGCAGAACCTGAGATAGAGAGGATTGACAGTGAAGGAGTACACAGAGGAGTTCTACAAATTGATCATCAAAGCTAGACAGAGAGAGAGAGAGAGAGGAAGATAAGGTTTCCAGGTACATTAATGGCCTAAAATATAACATCCAGTATGAAATTAGTATGGCGACAGTCAGGACAGTAGAGGATGCATATCAAATTGTGTTGAAATCAAAAGAGAAGTTGGCTAGGAAGCAGAGTCAACAAAATAGGGGTTGAAGATTGAACAGAGGCAAAGGAGTTACCCAGGATAAAGCACAAAAACCAAAAGATGAGGTGGAGAAACCACATAGTCACTCTGATAGAGGAGGAAGTTCCAAACGAATATAGGGTGGTGGTAGAAACTCTTTTCCCAGAGGAAGAGGAAGAGCCAGAAGAGGAGAAGTAAGGTTTTATTCCTGTGGAATAATAGGGCATATGTCTTGGGATTGTCTGAAGAGGAAGAAATGAGGTGGAGCTCACATTTTGGAAGTGCAGAAATGATATTTTGAGGAAGACTATGCAGAGGATGGAAGATCCTTGATGAAGAAGGTTCTTTTGAAGCAAGAGCCTGAGACTGAAAAGCCAGCGCAAAGAAACAATTTGTTCAGGACAGCTTGCAAAACGAAGGACAGAGTTTGCAAGGTGATAATTGATAGTGGAAGCACTAACAGCTTAGTATCCATGGATATGGTGGAGAATCTAGAGGTGGATATGACTGCACATACAACATCGTATAAGGTCTCATGGTTGTAGAAAGGTCATTAGGTAACAGTCACTAAACAATGATTGGTTGAATTTAAAATAGGAGGATATAAGGAAGAAATTCTATGTGATGTGACTCCCATGGATGTATGTCATGTTTTGTTGGGGATACCATGGCAGTATGACAGAAATGTTATTCATGATGGGAGGAGAAACACCTATAATTTGGAGAAAAATGTTAGGACACATGTGTTGCTTCCAATTGAAGAAATGAAGGTGAAGGATGAAGCCAACATGAGCATACTTCTCATTGGTGGGAAGGAACTACTAAATGAAGTAAAGAAGGAACAAGATATGCAATTTTTTGTAGTGAGGAAGCTGAGGGTTATCCTTAACAAAACTTCAATAAAATATTTTCCTAAGGAAGTTCAGGAACTGTTAGAGAATTTCGTTGATATAGTAGTGGATGAGTTTCAAAACTCATTTCCACCTATCAAAACATCATTCATCACATTGAATTGATACTAGGAGAAAGCCTACTGAATAAAGAAGCATACAGGTTGACACCTCAAGAGAATGAGGAGGTGAAAGGACAGGTTCAGGATCTGTTAGATAAGGGATTGGTGAAGGAAAGATTGAGTCCATGTGCAATGCCAATTGTATTAAGTCCAAAGAAGAATGGTGGATGGAGAATGTGTACGGACTCAAGGGCCATAAACAATATCACCATCAGATATAGATTTCCATTGCCAAGTATGTTTTGATGGATTGCCTGAGTGGAGCTAACTATTTTTCAAAAATAGATTTGAAAAGTGGATATCACTAGATAATAATAACGGAAGGTGACCAGTGGAAAACATCATTCAAGACAAATGTGGGGTTGTATGAATGGATTGTTATGCCTTTCGGATTAACAAATGTTAAGAACCAAACATCAATATAGCATAGAAAAACCTCAGGAAAAGTATTCAACGCCTTGAAAAAGAGATAATTTCAGATAATAAGCCTCTTCGAGGGGGCAACCTCCTTTTACCCCACTTAAATGCTCAAGTACAAGATGATTCAAAATGAAAATGTCTCCTTGGTATATATAGGAGACTAGGAGGTATAATTACAACTAATGGCCTAAAGCCGACATAAATA
>JASDQU011028950.1:26749-44862 GCA_032191745.1 Picea mariana | reverse complement strand
ACAAGTGACTGAGAAAGAAAATCTGGATGGATTTTCCTCAATTCTCCTGTGAATTGACTGGTTAGCAGGTCGGCGGAGGCCGTTTTGTGTCCCTGCAAATTAATAAAACCAAAAGGAAAGAAAAATAAACCCAAATGAGGGAGGAATTGATACCTACTCCCCAGTGGAGTCGCCAGTCTGTTCGCACCCAATTCGTCACCTGGTGAGCAAATCGAGGGTGCTTACATGCCCTGTTGGGTCTTGCAGAGCATGACAGCTGTGGAAGGAAGGGTTAGAGAATACAAAACAAACTACAAGCAATAATTAAATAAAAACAAACTACAACTGTAAGAATATGGATAAAGAAAAAATAAACACAAAAAAGACACCGATATCACCAATGGTTTTGAGCTGGTCTATTGATGAAATCAGAGCACGATGAAGGAAGAGAACTGTGGTTCCTTCTTCCCCCAAAGGAAGGCTCTTGGGGCCCTCACAAACTTGCTTTCCTTACAATGCGAAGAAATGAGACTGATAGTGAAAGAACTCCCAGCACATCCGCTCAATGGAGAGGCGAATGGCTCTATGAGATATTGCCAATGTGTTATCGTCAAAGAATGAGCCCTTGACAATCTTAACAGCATAACAATACCTGGAATTCCTTGTGAAAACAATGTTCCTTCATGGCTTTTTATATCAGATCACCGGGTGATTATGTAACCTCTTCAAAGTGTGAAAAGGGGATCTTTAGGGCTTCATTAGGTCATTAACGTGCCTACCCTGCAGATTCAGCTCAGATTTGGGAGTCAAATCATATTGGGAGCTGGTCCGAAAGTGGTTGAGAGGCCGTCCAATTCAATAAATGCGCCATTTTAGCAGGTGCGTGGGTTTTTGTGTTGATAGCCGCACGTCGTGCGCACATGCGCACAGAGTACGTTCTTTTCCGGCGCATGTGCGCGCGCACCAAACTACTGTGAAGTGCCCTTCAATTTTTGGTTACTTTGTATAGTTTTTGACCCTTCTGGAATGCTGTGAAATTAATTCAGTGCCATGAATGACTTCATTGCTATTTTGACGATGCGGAGTTCTTGTCGCCATGTGCGGATGAAATTTCAGTGATAAAAAAATCCAAATGAATAGATTCATAGACTTCTGATGTCCCTCACCAGAGTTTCTCGCTCAGTCAAAAAGGAGAGAAAAACAATGCATTGGTTTCAAACTCCCAACAACAGAAAAACTCAAAAAATAATGAAGAAGGCTACAACATCTAAACAACAAGGTGTTTTTTCCTCAGAAAGAAGGATTTCAAAGTTGTCTGGGAAGAAGCATTGACTCACAGAGAGGCTCAGCAAGTGAAACACAGAGACTGGACCCTGAAAAAAGCAATCTTGGAAAGGTTTTTTGTCAAAAGAGGGCTGGTGCTCTGGTGTAAAGGGCACCAAGAATTATAGCGCTCTGTCTGACATACCCAGGGAGCGTTGGCGCTCTGTCAACATAGCCACAGGGGTGCCAGGCTTGAAAAGATCATGAAAATGTCAAAAAATCCAAAATTTCAATCGGATTTTGGAAATCAAGATGAGTGTGATGGGGTAAGGAGTCAATCAGCACATGAAATCAATCAAAAAAGGGTGAACCGGGTCTGAAAACAATCAAAGGGTAAGACAAGGTCTATGAGGAAAAATCAAAACCAAAAATTTTCGATTCGATTCTCCCCAGTGGAGTCGCCAGTTTCTGTTGAAGGAAAATCTCCCTGCGGACAGGTAGATCTCCTCTTGAGATCTAGACTCTTAACTCTTAAAATAGAAGACACTTAATGTGGACACTGACTTCCTTTTATATCTATACAAACTAATGCATGAGGAGGAAGGAGAAATGAAGTACCTTTTATCGGCGTTTGTCCCTGCACGCTCTAAGTTGAGATCCAATATTTCACTCCTCGATAATCCCTATAGACAAACAATAGTACAACCACTTCCTACTCTATTGATATTAGCTTGAAATAGATCTATCTATCAAAGACAAGTTTATGTGCAATTAAACACAAACTAGAAAGAAACAGGCCAAGCGTGTCATATTAATGAGAACAATGACAAAAGTAACTTACAACCGTAGATGCAAATACGACAGCTTCATCAAGTCCCCTTTGTCTAACCCTTGCTCAAAAGATCCACGATCCGGATGACAACAACTTTACTGATTACTTTCCTCCAGTTCATTGTATGTTTCCTATGATATCATAGGTTTCATGCTTCCAATTCTTCCTCCCTTTCACCATGGTAGAGCCTGCTTATATAGGTTCAGAGAGGCCTAACCTCTTGAGGTATCTTTAGGGTAAGTTGAGGAATTCCCTCCTTAGATCAGGGATCTTCTCCTAAGATCATGGTTGAACCAGGAATTCGAATGCAACTGCCTTCCAAGATTGAAATATTTTCCCCTTATTCTCCTCAACAGATCAACTGCTGCCCAGATTAGATAGCGCTCCCTCAAAAGGGGCACCAGGGCATTATAGAGCTCCCTAATAGGCCTCAGGGGGGCGCTAATGCTCTAAAAGTCCATAGCGCTCCCTCAGAAGAGGTGTTTGGTGTTATAACGCTCCCTAGCACATTGTAGGGGAGTGCCAATGCTCCTAAGGGTGATATAGGGGAGCGCTCTCTCCTAAAACCTTAGATTAAAAGCTTCTTTCAGGTGGCAAGAGGTTTTTATCTTTAGTTAGCCATTCCTCTTCCTTCAAATCAAGTGTTTGAGGAATTTTAAGTGTCTCCTTAGTGTCGTCATCATGGCAGTATTCTTTGCTTGATACTTGCGACACTTGTGAGCAACATGCGACACTTGCAACACTTATCAAAGCGAGTAATGTTGATGTGTAACAAGGTCCACATCCATCTGAATGTACTAAATCCATTATCCCCTTATACCCATTCTCACTATTTAGAAAATATCCCTTGTAATTATTTCCAAGTGCACATCCTCTGGAAATTCCATCATGCTCTACATGAAGCTCTGGAAGTCCTGTGAGCATCCTCTTCAATGTTGGTAAATCCCCATAATGTAAGTGTGCAAATATATGATGTGATAGCTCACACAAACTCATTTTGTCATGTACCAATGCCTAGGCTGGAATCCCAAAAATATGTATATACCTCCCTCTCAAACACCAATCACTGCTATAGAGTCTATAAAAACTATATTAGTTATCATAATGCGATTGGTCGCAACTTGCAAAGAAACAAAGAAAAATATAGTTAGTCTTACTATGTAGTGCAATCCTTAAGGTGGTTGCGCCCTATAATTAGAAAAATAGAGACCAAAGCTAATGTGGTCACTCTGTTTTCATAGGCCACTCGCGACCATGACCATACAATTGGAAAAATAAAATATATGAAACAAATCTATTAGATTTGGCACTGAAATATTTTAACTAGCTTTGAAAAAGACTTATACTAGCTCTGGCATTGAAATATTTTAACTAGCTCTAATACCATGTTGAAATTTTCTAATTTTCAGATCTAATTATTATTTCCTTATGATTTAAATGCTATTGTTATCATAGAATAATTTCACACTGAAAATGTAAACAAGTCTTAGTGAACTTGATGAGAGGTTATTGTAAGTAAATATTATATGAGATGATATATTACAATTGAGGGCCCCAATATATATACTTGGGTGGAGTTCCATTTCATTAATGGACATGTCTTTTCCATTATTGTTTTTTCATTAATTAATTTATTATTTATTATTATTTATTTATTAATTATTGATTATTTATATATTTATACATTATATTATAAATATATTATTTATATATTATATTTATGTTGATGATTACTTCCTCACATGCACACCTAATTAATATAGATTAGTCCATTCTGGAGCAGTCAATGTGAGAGCACCTCGAGTCTATCCACTCCTCGTTAGGAGAAAGACTATGCCTAGGCCATTCACCACTAGAAAATCTCCATGAGTGAATGAGTCATTTCCCTTGGTCAAATCAGCATGACAAATAGGGGAGAATGTCTACTTGATGTTGCTAACAAGAGAACTATCAATACCTAGTTTTGGTGCCAATTTGTTTTCTATACCCCAACAAACTCATATTAGCAAAAAGGTAGAATTTTGTCTAGTTCAATTTGTGGTGAAGGATATGCACAATGAATGTTTTGTTGTTACTAAGAGTTTTCTTGATCAAAAGGACATATTTCATAAGTTTTTTTATTTTCCTATAAAAAAACAAGGCCTACTACACCCATAGCTAAGATACATGGCCAATGCATAATTTGGCATGAAATTCTCTAACATCTAAATTTTCAAAGTATGAAGCTTATGGTAAAACATGATATGGATACTAGAATACTTGGGGTTTCTTCACTTGATGATGTATGTTAAGGATGTATTCTATGAAAACATAATCGAGTTTCATTTGAAATAGGTAAGGATTGGGGAGAAAAGTATCAAGTGGAGTTTGTCCATAGTGAGTTATGTCCATAAATAAAACATCACTGGCAAATACAAGGTATGTTTTGAATTTCATTGATGATTTTTCTAGGTATAATTGGGTATATTTCTTGGAGAATGTTAGGGATCTAACCCCGTAACCTCTCATGTAGGTAGAATAATATATTTTCCATGTACTAAAGGTCAATACTAGTTATTAAGGCTTATTTAATAAATATGAACAAATCAATGTAAGAAGACCTAATAGAAGCTTCCACTTTTAGAAAGATCTTCCTCTAGAATTTTATTTAGAATATCAACTTAGTATAAATAAGAGTAGAAGGTATGAGAGGGGATTGTCTAGAAAATTATTGTAATAGAGCTCCACTCTACTAGAGGTTTCCCCCTTGAAGAGGAAAGTGAGCATTGGTCCCTATCAATAAAGGTACTATTCTGGTGTTGTGGATYCATCTATTTTGGCRTTCCACTGTTATTCTCTACGATATTTATATTTTCTATTGTTGATCCAATGTTGTTCACAATAATATTTATTCTTATTCTATTATAATAGATATTGTACCTAACAAGTGGTATCAGAGCACTTTCCTTAGCATGAATAGTGGGCACATTWTTTTGGGGGGTAGAGACGTATTCCGACGTCTTTAAGCTACAAATATCTATCATTCAATGYATAAATCCATAGCCAGGGAAACATACATGCAATAACTACAAATGGTACTTAAGCACACATTTTTGTACACCTTTGTAACCCTTATTGGTACCCCTTTGAGTGGTAGCACATCAAACAACACTTGTATATAGATCGACCCACCCCATTATTTGAGACCTATCACATTAAATTATTCTCTTCTCTTTGATCCCAGTGGTACCTATCATTTTCAAACCTATTTTTTTCCCGTGGACCCAACACCTTTATTGGACACCAATCTCATTGCATTCCTCTTTTCACACTGAACACAACCATATATATCATTTTTCAATATTGTTTTCGTGGACACACTTCCCCTCCTGCATACCCCTCATTCACTCATGGACAACACTCACAACCAAGAATTACTTCACCTGTAAGATGAATCTAAACAAAATAAGGCATACATCCAAATATTGACCTTTGAACTTGCTTCCACTAATACCTTCTTGGAAACCTTTGAGGCCAAAGTTACAAGTGACTTCCCCAATGTTAAGGGTGAATTAGCCTCCCTCACCCAGTTGTTGAAAAAGTCCCGTGGTTCTCCCTCCATTGAAAAACCTTCCCACTCTGAAGGTGATAACTCTCCCCATAATATGGACTTTCATTCCAACTCCCTTCCTCATGACCCCATTCTTCCCAGAGTTGAGGTGAAAAAATTTGATGTATCAGATCCCGCAGGTTGGGTCACTCAAATGGAACATTGTTTCCACTTGCATGGAATTACTAATGATTTGGACAAACTTCATTATGGTGTCCTCTATTTGGATATAGAACGTTGGAAATGGTGGAAATGGCATAGAAAGACACATCAGAGGTATGTTATTGGATTCAATTTGTGACAAAGCTATATGAACACTTTGACACTAACACTCACTATCTCGGTCATTTGACCAAGATAAAAAAATCTAGCATGGTGGAATAATTTATATTTACCTTTGAACACTTGGATTTCAGAACGGAGGGCATGTCTTATGCCTTCTTATGGGAATGTTTTATCAGTGTCCTAAAGATGAAATTTGAGCCTACGTCCTCATGGCTCACCCTCAAACTTGGTTGGAATCTACTCAACGTGCTAAGTAATACCAACATATTGTCTCTGATTAGACCCATAATCCTTCCTTTATTCCTCGCACTCTACCTACCAAACATGCCCCTCCTCCCACTCTCCTCTAGATCTAGAAATTAACTCAGACTGAAAAGGAAAAACACAAACTCAAGGGACTTTGTTATAACTGTGATGACAAATATTTTTCAGGGCACAAGTGTAAGGAGAAAAAGTTGTTTATGGCCATCTCTGAGGATGTTTCTTAAGAAGAGGTCTAGACCTCCTTTGTGGCAGAATTACCCAAGCCAACCGATATTAATCTTCCCTCTAACCCAATAAAAGTAGAATCGATCATTTCATTGAATTCTTTCACTGGATTCTATGCTCCCCAAACCCTCAAGCTCATTGGCTACATTAAGAATCAAAAGGTCATCATCTTAATTGATAGTGGAAACACTCATAATTTTATTCATTGTTGCATTTCCCAAGAAACCCATTGCTATATACATGTAGTCAACAACTTTCAAATCATGATTTCCAATGGAAGTTACATGAAATGTCGGGGGAGTTGTGAAAATGCGTGTCTCCAAATCAGGAAGTACAACTTGAAATCTGATATGTTTTCTATTGACATGGGTGGTTATGATATTGTTCTTGGTGAATGGTTACATACTCTTGGTCCCATCCTCACATATTTAAAAAAATTAACCATGGAATTCCAATAGGTGGTACAACAATATGAGTTCCAAGGAATCACAGTAGTTTCCCTTGAGATCAACAGTTCCCATCAAATGGAAAAGCTCCTAAAAAATTGTCATTCCAACATTATTTTTAAACTTTATTGTATTCAAGAAATTGAGACATCTTCAGTGCATCCCGACCTCCAATGTATCATCTCCAAACACCAAGATATTTTTTCCAACCCCCAAGGAATTCCTCCTCATTTTTTTCATGATCATTCCATTCCTCTTATCCTAGACAATCTTCCTCCCAATGTTCACCCTTATCATCATCCCTTTTCCCAAAATAATTAAATTGAAAAAATTGTTCAAGAACTACTAGTCGTAGGTGTTATATTCCCTAGTACCATCCCCTATTATTCTCTTGTGGTCATGGTACTCAAGAAAGAAGGTACTTGGCATATGTGTTCATAATTTTGTGCCCTGAATAAACTCACCATCAAAGAAAAATTTCCCATTCATGTCATTGATGATCTCTTGGATGAATTAAGTGGTTCTTATTACTTTACTAAACTTGATCTCCATTTTGGCTACCACTAGATACATATGCAATATGAATACATTCCTAAGACTTATTTTCAAACTCATGAGGGTCACTATGAGTTGTTGGTCATGCCCTTTGGCATGTGTAATGCTCCCTCCACTTTCCAAACTCTCATGAACCATGTTTTTCGTCCTTTTCTGCATCATTTTGTCCTAGTTTTTTTTTATGATATTCTCATCTTTATTAAAAACCGAAAAAAACATCTTATCCATGTGGATAAAGCTCTCACTCTACTCTCTCAGCACCAAAATTTTCTCAAGAAATATAAATGTGCCTTTGGAGCTTCGGAAGTGGAGTACTTGGGTCATATTTTCAGCAAGGATGGTGTACGAGTGGATCCTAAGGAAATTGAAGCTATGCAAGATTGGTTGCACCCCAAAAAATCTCAAGAGATTGCATGGTTTTCTAGGTTTAACAACGTATTATCACATGTTTATTAAGAATTATGGAAAAATTGCAATGCCTCTTATTTCTCTCCTTAAAAATAATTCTTTCACTTCAACTCTAATAGCTGATCAATCCTTCCAAGCATTGAAAGAGGCCATGTGCACAACTCTTGTCCTAGCCGTCCCTGACTTCACCAAGAATTTTTTCCTAGAATGTGATGCCTCTAGGAAAGGAATTGGAGATATACTCATGCAAGAGGGAAGGCCTTTGGCCTTCACTAGCAAACAAATCTAGGAGTGACATATCAACCAATCAATCTATGAAAAGGAAATGTTGGCTATTCTACATGTTGTGGATATCTAACCTCCTCATCTATTGGGGAAATGCTTCCGAATTAAAATAGACCATCATAGCCTCAAGTATTTCCTAGAACAAAGGATTTCATCCCAGGAGCAACAAAAATGGGTTACCAAGATATTTGGATATGATTATGAGATCATTTCTAAGAATGGAAAATAAAATATAGTGGATGACACTCTTTCCCGAAATTACAAAGAAGAAAGATCCATTTTTTCCCTCTCCATCATTATACCATATTGGCTCCGAGATGTTCACCAGGAATGGTTGTAAGACCCCAAAACTTCTCAATTGATCCAACAATTGCAAGATAATTCTCCATATTCTCCAACGTACTCTTGGCACAATTAAGAGATATACTACAAAGGTCATATATATTTAAGAAACCAGTCACAACTTAAATCCATGGTTCTTTTTGAGGTTCATGCTTCACCCATAGTGGGGCATTCTTGGTTTACCAAAACCTATGAATGCACTAAATGTTCTTTTTTCTGGGATGGTACAAAGCATGATGTCTGCACCTTTGTTGATGAATGTGATGTCTGTAAATGGAAGATGGGAGAAACTATCAAATCTCCAGGCACACTACAACTGCTTTCAATTCCACCAACTATTTGGAGGGACATTTCTATGGATTTCATTGTGGGATTACTTAAATCCGGAAATAAGTCAGTCATCATGATGGTAGTTGATTGTCTTTCCAAATATGCTCTCCTTTTTTCTCTTCAACACCCATTCACAACATCCACAGTGGCTCATATTTTCATGGATCATCTTTTCAATCTTGATGGCATGCCTCATTCTATTGTATCTAGCAGAGATCCCACTTTCACCAACAATTTTTGGAAAGAATTATTCAGGCTCCTGGGCACACAATTACATCTCAGTACTTCTTATCACCCCCAGACTGATTGCCAAACTGAAGTTTTCAACAAGTTTTTGGAAACTTATTTGTAATGTTTTTCATCTGACCAGAAAAATCAATGAGCTCAATGGTTACCCCTAGTTTAATGGTGGTATAACACATCTTACCATATCTCTACTCACATGAATCCTTTTGAAGTAGTCTATGGATAAAATCCATTGTCAGTCCTTTCCTACATGATATGGGTCTCAAAGGTTCAAGAGGTTGAAAAATATCTTACAGTCAGTGCAACCAATCTCCGTGCTCTCAAAGAAAATTTGGTCATGGCTCAGAATCATATGAAACAACAAGAAAATCAAGGATGTTCAGAACGCCAATTTTCCAAAGGGGATCAAGTGTTTATTCTTCTATAACCTTACAAGAAGACTTCAATCAAAGATACAAAAATGTCAGAAGCTTGCTCCCAAATTTTACAGTCCCTATACAATTCTCAAGTGTGTGGGACATATGACCTATCAGTTATCTTTGCCCATTCATTCTAATATCCATCATGTTTTTCGTGTCTCGTGCTTAAATAAGGTGATTGGAACTAAGTTCCAAACTCAAACCAATATTCCTTAGTTGGATGTTGAAGGATCCATATGGTTGTAGCCATAGGTATTATTGGACCAACATGATCGTCATCTCCATTAATGCACCATCAAGGATTTTTTAGTGTAGTGGAAAGACACAACTCCAGAAGATGCCACCTGGGAGCTGACCACTATTCTCCAAGAATTTACTCATATCAAGAATTGAGGACAAGGATGTTCTTCAACGGGGAGGGAATGCTAGGTATCTAACCCTCTAACCTCTCATGTAGGTATAATATTATATTTTCCATGTAATAAAGGCCAATACTAGTTAATAAGTGTTATTTAATAAATATGAACAAGTCAATGTAAGAAGACCTAATATAAGCTTCTGCTTCTAGAAAGATCTTCCTCTAGAATGTTATTTATAAGATATAATTAGTATAAATAGGAGTAGAAGTTATGAGAGGGGATTGTATGGAGAATTATTGTAATAGATATCTTCTCTGTTGGAGGTTTCCCCCTCAAAGAGGCAAGTGAACATTGTTCCCTATCAATAAAGGTATTATTCTAGTGTTGTGGATCCATCTATTTTGTTGTTCTGCTGTTATTCTTTGTAGTATTTCTATTTTCCATTGTTGATACACTATTATTAACTGCAATATTTATACTTATGTTATTATAATAGATATGGTACCTGTCAGATAATAAGGATCAAACATTTCAAAATTTCAAGGAATTTAGGTAATTGGATGAAAATCAATGTGGTGAACCTATGAAATGTTTGAGATTAGACAATTGAGGAGAATATGTGGGCAATGCCTTTGAAAGATACTTGTTATAACATGACATCTCTTATTAAATATCACTATCTTACATACCTCAACAAAATGCATTGTTTAAAGGAATAATTAGACCTTGGTTGAAATGGAATGTTGGATATGCCAACTAGTTTTTCAAAAGAAGTATCTACTACTAAAACTACCTCCTGAAATTGATTCTAAACAAAGAAGTGTGGGAAATGAATCCTCATGAGAAATGGAGTGGGAGAAAACCCTTAGTTTATCACCTCAAAAAATTTGGATGGATAGCATGGACTCATGTTCTATATGATAATTGAAAGAAACTACGTGAATAAGGTCATTCTTGTATTATGATGGGCTACTTGTATTATAGTGAACTATTGTAAAGAGTATAAGACCTACAAATTTTTTTATCAACCATTTTTAATGTTATCTCTCATTACCACTATTCTTATGAGAATTGAACCATAACTCATGATAACTTAAGAATTATGTTAATTTCCATCTATTATGTTAGCCTCTTACTCATATACAATCATGAAGTCCTAGTATACCACCTTTATGTATTTCACATTTAAGGATATAGTTGTTATCCTAAGTGTGTTTCTAGATTCCTTCTTTTCCTCCTCCTACCTTATCTCCCGATGAGGTGTCGATGTGAGATAAATTGCGATGGTTTCATGTATGTATTGTATAGTGTATCATTACAATGAATACAATATGAAAGATTATGTCTTGAGGCCTTTTCCACCACGTCTTGTGTCTCTTGTCTTGTCTTGTGTGTTATTGTAATAATATTGTGTGCTAAATTTCTTCATATTATAATATAACTTAATCATATCTATACTATCACTTAATCACATCCAATTTTTATTTATTTACTTCAGATTTTACCTCTTCAGTTTCTGTAATAAATATTTGGCATTTGAACATAGTTAGGACCTTTCCATTTGGAGAATCTTTATCATGTGGATTAATTCAATGAGAAATTTAATGTCACCATGTTTAATAATTTTAGTTAGGACATAAAACCTCGTTGTTTCTTCATGTACTTATCACTACCATATATTTTAATATTTTTTTAATAATTTAAAGTATTAATGATTTAACATTATATCAATGATGTGGATTTTYATTTGATGATGATGATCATGGTGGTGGTGGTCGTTGTGCTTAAMTTTCACTTAGATCAATTTGGCCTATCAAACCTTAATAAAGGTGATGAAACTACAAGGAAAACACCTTCTTGTAGATGTTTTTATGGAACCTCCTATTGACGCTTGAATCCATTAGGAATGAAACAACAACCTCACGAGGATGTAAATCCCGCCACATTTTTATAGAGGTGGTACTCCTCTTAAATATTTTCTTGGGACTCTAAATCTTCAGAATATGGAACTTTKCATAAGTACATCATGGTAATCAGAGAAATATAAAAACAACATGAAAGAATTTTTTTTGTTTTTTCTTTTAAAGAAAGTTCTTGATAAATGACCAGGAACCACACACTTCATACATTTGAAAAATATAGACAAAATTTCCTCACATMCATCATAGTTAAACTAAATATTTTTTATCACATAAAAATAAAAAGAAGATGGTCTGCATGCATAAGAGAACTTTAACAGAGTGAGCATGGGCATCTCAAATAAATATAATGATAGATCAATCTCAAATATTTTATACTCAAAACTCATAGTTAGAAAGCACAGTMAAAAATGATCACGAAATAATTCTATTGAAATTTCTAAAAAWATATATAGTCTGTTACATATTCTTTGAAATTTAAAATGTGTTTTTCCTTAGGATTGGSATTGCGGATCCCGCTGACCATAAATAAAATATAAACAAGAATTAATCTTGTAGAAGGAGTATGGTGGGCGGTAAAATAACAACAAGACTTGGAAATAAGAAACAAGAAGTTATCAGATTTCAGTTAAAGCTTTCTAGTCAAAGAAGCAGAATAACTGGATGAAGGAACTGATAAAGAAAGAAATATGTGATCAACATAAACTTACTATGATGGTCTCTCATGTCTTCACTTTCTTTCCACTACCCTTTTATTTTCTTCATTAATGGTTACAGGAACCATCTCAACTATTTCTTTCCCCTCGTTGGTGAATTTGTAGATTTCTTTCTTGAACCATTATTCAATATAATTTTTCGTTGGTGCCACATTTATCTCATGCCATATTTTGATGTTGAATAACTCTCCCTCCAAGTCTCTTAAATCAAGCTAAATACCATGTAATGCTTCTTCAATATATTGATTATTCATAGAGTATCCCACTATCCAATTGTCTATGTCATCTTCATTATATTCAAGTATACCATAAAACTTTCAACTGATAGCCATTTAAAAATCTCAACTTGTTCATCAAACTATTGCTTTGTTAGGAACATTTAGTTGAGAATTAATTTGGGGTCTTGTAATTCATTTGTAATTCCTACTATGTCTATCTTTGTGAGCCTCTTGAACAATTCTTCCCTTTTCAATATAGCTTCACTGCATGCTTGAACAATATTATTCAAATTTTTAATCTTTTCCTTCCAACACGCATTCAATTGCTTTATCCAACTCAGGGAGGGAAAATCCTCCTCTCTTCTCCTTAGTTATGTCATGTTAGAGACTTTTTTTCCAAAGGGTAATACAACATCAATGTAGAAACCTTCTTCATTCTTCAGATCAACTTGCAAATATTCATGGAAGGCATGTGCCCTAGAGCCAAAAGAAACAATGTTTTTTGAAACTTCCCATGCATCTGTGATCAATGCCATTTTTTTCTTAATATTTATTTCTACATAGATCCTGCCTGATGTAAGTAGGCTTGAATAAACTTTCAATTTAACAGAGGGTGTGGTGGGTCTAACTATTGACAAAGGATTGGCAAGTAGTGGAAGAGTAATTAAGGCATCTTCCAATTCCTTGATAATTTCTTTCAACTTTGTGTTTTATGCTTCTAGACCACCAATGGAATCATCAAAATCATCCCTGATTGCTCCGTGAATTTTAGATATTTGGGAAGGTTGCATATATTTTAGGTCAACCTATGAACGAGATTTTCCTTTTTTATTTTTYTTATCACCTTTTTCAATAATAAATTTATTAGATTCCTTGTCGAAGACAATGCTTTGGAAAGCAAATGACTCTTCTTCACTGAAAGTCTCATTGTCAATGATATCTAAGGATGAATTTTGATGGGCCTTGTTTCCCAACTAATCAATTGTGGGAAACATATTCTCAATATCCGCCTYGAGCTCCATGTATTCAAGAGAGAAGTTTTTGATGTCATTTTCTATGAGGTTTCTTCTTCTTGCACAACATTCTTCCTCTTCTTTCTCAAAGGGATATTGTGTGAGCTCTCAATTTTTCCGGGGTGGGAGGGAAGGGGATTCTTCTCTCCTCCACCGCTTGAAATACCATTGGTAAATTTCCTAGTTGGGTGGGTATTTATATCATTTATCCAAGATGTGGTAGTTTTAAGAGTAACAATTGGAGACTAGACACTCTTCTCACCGGGACCCTTTCCTTTTTCCTTGTAAAATTTGTTAGTACTAAATATTGTTTCCAAGTCATTAGCATTGTGTGCAGTAGCACCTAGTGTTGTGTCTTTTGCTTCACTCAAAATATTATGAATGAATGAGTTGTTGAATCCTATTGACAACACTTGTTCCACGAATATTTTTTTAGGGTCAAACCCCTTTATCTTTTCATCATATTTCATATTTACATTGCTGAAGTGATTCAAAAACTCATCAATTTTGTTTATATTCTTGAATATAAAGTCTCCAATTTTCCACGACAAGGGGATGAGTTTCTTTTTCCATTTTTCATGGAAAAAGTGCAACTAGAAATTATATTTCTTTGTCATTACCATAATAAACAATTTATTATATACATGGTATGGAAGAAAAGAGGGATTTTCCTTGGAACATAAGATCTTGGTAACACTATGATTTTCCATCTTCTCTAACATTCCATTTTTCTCAAAGAATTTATTAGCCTAGTCTGATATCTTGAGGGTATTTTTACCAAAAAATAGTCCTTTGAAAACTGAAATGAAATCATTTTAAACTTTGTAAAAATGCAAAGAAGTCTTGTGTCTCCACAATGTTTGATACGAGAAGGTAACTGGATCAATCTTCCAGTTCACCCTCTTACAAATAGTAAATTTTGGAAACTAACAACAATATATTATTGCAAATAACAAATAAGAATCCATAAAGAATTTCTTATCCCTTTTGTATTGTGACAATTGGAAGGATATTTCAATGGAAATCAGTTTTCCCTAATTGAAGATAGCTTTCTCTTTAATCGTAAAATATAAAATATAAAGAATCATGAGAGAAATGGTGGCATTGATTTCTTGACCTGTCAACTTGGTGAAAAACCAAGCGAGTTTACGAAAGGGTTTATTAAAAGAGACAACATGAATCTTGGTTATGTATTTTGGAATAGCTGTAGGATTCTCCAAGAACTCAGGCAAGAGATCCAGGCCATTTTCATGTTTTTCAGAAAATATCTGCAATCCTCTCCTTTGAAGGTAAGTGTTGGATAAAGGAGTTTCAACATCTTATGAAACACTTGTGGTGAAAGAGATATGGGGGAATGATATTGAAGTTGTATAATTTGATGACTTGGTACGTACTTCTTAATGCACCATGCAACTAGTTCTTTGTAGTCGAATACCTCAAGGACACACCTTGCGTGATACATTTTGGATGTCCAGATCATGTATTTCTATGCAGGAGGAGATGAGTGATACGAGTATGCTCTGAACCACTATTGGCACAAGGGAAGACCCAAGGTTCAATGCTACAACAACGCACCAACAAATCCCTAATTACCGACCCTTTTGACAACACCTGCGAAGAATATGAAGTCTCACCCGAGGTAGAGGCAGGGGTCGTTGCAAGACTCAGGTGTCTACAACCTTAGCTGGGACATATATCTATGATTATAATACTTAATAAAAAACTTAGCACCATCATTTCCTCAATATACAATCAATAATCACTTCACTGATAAAACCGAGCTTCACAGTATTCACACTGATATAACATACTTAAGAACTTAACATCAATAGATAGGTCAGATCTAGCAGATCAAGCACTCAACACATTCATATAGATCATATATAACATTCTTATACTGTTAATGTTTATTCCATTATTATAGTTCTTTGCATTTCAATAGATAAGAGCATCATAAGAACAAGATCACTGAGAAATACACATTCACAAGAGACACAACATTTATCCTGGGAAACCCTCTAGGGGAAGAAAACCCAGCAAAAACTTCCTTATCATAAATATCTAATACAATGTTCAAGAGATAACTCAAACCAATACAGATAGTCCTCCCCAAGAGATGCGCCACTCTTTTTCTCCTCTCTCCAACTGGTAATTGTAGCTTTCCTCATAAGAGAATGAGCAAGTGAGTGTGTGATAAAGTGAGGCGCTAGCCTCTGATATATACAAGGCTGGCACATGTGAAAGGGTTTCACTGGCAGGGCTGACCTTTCACTCTGGGTGGGTAAACCCACCTTTAATTTAATTCCGGGTCTCAATAATAACTTCTTGGGTCGACTTCTTATTCTTCCTATTACAATTGTCCGATGACCAATCCGTAAAAGGGGATTTGGTCCTAATACAATTACCAACATGATTAATCCACAATGGGGATTAATCCAATGAATAAAATAACAATAATAATAAGAATACTCTTCACAGTTACATTATTTCAACACTACCCCTTAACAAGAAGGGTCTTCTTCCACAGCATCAGGCGAGAGAGGTCTGCATCATTAGTGGCTTCAGGAGGACAGTATCGTCAATATCATCTTGAAACATTGGCTAGCATATTTACGAGTCATAAGAATTTTTCTTCATCGACAACATCATCATTCTCGAAAGAATACCATCATCATCTGCATCAAAATGTATCAGTAAAAATGATACCTCATCACAGCACTAGGCTAGCACATCACAGTATTACACTGGCTCAATGTCACAGCGGTTAAGATGGTAGCTCAGTGTCAGTCACATCTTTCTTTATGTCTAACAATGAGGTCAAAATCAAGGAATCATGTTGCCTTACATCTAACAACTAGGTCAGAAGCAAGGAACACATCATCATCTTGCTTTATGTCTAACAACTAGGTCAAAAGTGAGGAATCATCTTGCTTTACGTCTAACAACGAGGTTAGAAGAAAGAAACACATCAACATCTCACTTTAAGTCTAACAATGAGGTCAGAAGCAAGGAATCATCTTTCTTTACGTCTAACAACGAGGTTAGAAGCAAGGAACACATCAACATCTCACTTTATGTCTAACAACAAGGTCAGAAGCGAGGAATCATCTTGCTTTATGTCTAACAGCTAGGTCAGAAGAAAGGAATCCACAGCGTCATTCTTTATGTCTAACAGCGAGGTCAGAAGCAATGACTCATATTGCTTTACATCTAACAGCGAGGTCAGAAGCAAGGAACACACAATGTCATGCTTTATGTCTAACAATGAGGTCAGAAGCAATGACTCATCTTACTTTACGTCTAACAATGAGGTCAGAAGCAAGGAATCCACAGTGTCATGCTTTACATGCAACATCGAGGTCAGAAGCAATGACTCATCTTGCTTTACGTCTAACATCAAGGTCAAAAGCAAGGAACACACAGCGTCATTCTTTATGTCTAACAACGAAGTCAGAAGCAATGACTCATCTTTCTTTATGTATAACAGCGAGGTTAGAAGCAAGGAACACACAACATCATGCTTTACATATAACAATGAGGTCAGAAGCAATGACTCATCTTTCTTTACGTCTAACAACGAGGTCAGAAGTAAGGAATATATATACTCCCCCTTTCAGGGAGGGTCCTTTCGGACTATACCAAGCTTATCTCAAAAGTGTTCAAAATTTACACGAGATAGAGGTTTGGTCATAACATCAGCAACCTGTTCATCCATGCTAATGTATTGGAGCTTCAAGGCTCCTCTCTGTACCATGTCACGGATGAAATGATAGCGGATCTCTATGTGCTTCGACCTATCATGGAATACATGATTCTTTGTCATCTTTATGCAGCTTTGGTTGTCACATAGAATCGCGGTTGCTCTCATCTCCAAGTCAAATAGGCCTGTCAGCAACTTTCAAAGCCATATGGCTTTGTAACTAGCAGAACATGTGGCAATGTACTATGCTTCCACTGTGCTGAGAGCAATACTGGATTGCTTCCTACTCTACGAGGAGATCATGGCTGATCCCAAACTGAAACAACATCTGGAAGTTCTTTTTATATCTGCAATGCTTCTTGCCCAATCTGCATCAGTATATCCACTCAATGTAAAGTCATGATGTCCATCATAGTTGAGACCATAATCCATTGTACCTTTAAGGTACCTCATCAGATGTTTTGCAGCCACTAGGTGAACACGTCTGGGCTCTACCAAAAAATAACTGAAGGTTTTCACTTCAAAACAAATGTCTGGTCTGGTGTTCGTTAGGTACATTAGTGATCCAATAATCTTTCTATACAGTGTGGCATCTATCAATTCTGATGAAGTATCGACCAACAGCTTCAACTTTGCTTCCATGGGTGTATTCATGGGCTTGCATTCTAGCATGTCGAATCTCTTTAAGATTTCGACCGTGTACTTCCCTTGGTTAAGGAA
>JASDQU011028950.1:14131-26502 GCA_032191745.1 Picea mariana | reverse complement strand
CCATACCAGGCTCTAGGATCTTGCTTCAATCCATATAAGGATTTCTTCAATCGACAAACATGAGACTTCCTATCTTCAACCTCAAATCCTTGGGGTTTCTCTATATACACTTCCTCTTCGATAACACCATTCAGGAAAGTTGTCTTCACGTCCATCTGGTGTAGCTTCCATTTCATCTTGGAAGCAAGAACTATAATGGTTTTGATCGAAGTGTATCTAGCCACAGGATCGAATGTCTCTTCACAGTCAATGCCTTCCTTCTGGGAAAAGCCACGAGTGACAAATCTTGCTCTATATTTCTCAATACTTCCATCAACAACATGTTTTATTTTGAAGAGCCATTTTTATGATACCACATCCTTACTTTTTGGTGTGGGAACTATTTCCCATACATCATTCTTTATTATGGATTGGTATTCCTCTATCATGGCATCTTCCCATTCCTTCTTTTGAATGGATTCTTCAAAGCATGTAGGTTATTCGTCAAGTAGATTGCACATCAAAGCCATCTAACTAGATAATGGATTTGGTTTTTTCATCTGTCTTGTGGTTCCTTCTAGAACACCATACTTCTTTCCATCTTGAATAAGCTCTCTTACCCAAGCAGGATTTCTTTTATGGGAGAAGGTCATTTGAGGAGGTTCTTGAACTTATGTTATGTCACAGTCTTCAGGAGTCTCCTCATTAGGGGAAGTTACGACTTCCCTTACAAGTTCTGTAGTTCTGGGAACTTCCCTCACAGATTCTGTAGTCCTGGGATTTATAGGTTCCTCTTCATACATTTCTGGCATCTTCTTGATTTCTTAAGTGTCGCTTCTTCATCAAAGGTCACCTCCCTGCTGATCTCAATATGGCGGTGACCAGGTATGTATATTTTGAAGGCCTTGGATACCTCACAGCATCCCACAAATATTCCCTTCTTTCTGAAGGGCTCCAGCTTGTTTCTTTTCTCTTTTGGTATATGAATAAACACTGGACAACCAAATATTTTGAGATGGCTTACCTCTGGCTTCTTTCCAATGAACATATCTTCTGGTGTCTTGAGCCCAAGTGCACTATGGAGCAATCGGTTATGCACATAAACAATTTCCATTGCTACTTCTTCCCATAAGCACATAGGAAGATCTTGATCATGGATCACAGTTTTCACAGCTTCCAGCATGGTTCTGTTCTTCCGTTTAGCTACACCGTTTTGTTGGGGATCTTGATCCCAACATATTTGCAGAAGTTCACGAGCTCTTTTGAGGTATATTCTCCTCCATTATCTGATCTGAGTATCTTAATATTCCTTACAGAAGGGTTCTCTTATCAAGGCTTTAAATTCCTTGATCGTGTTGAACACTTCAAATATATCCAGGTATTTTACGAGAATAATCATTAATGAATGATACATAGTATACATGCCCATTAATGGAGGATGATGGCATTGGGCCACACACGTCTGAATGAATGAGTTCCAATACTCCTTCTGCTTTGTTGTCCCTCTTTGGAAAAGGTTTCTTGATATTCTCCCCTTGCACACATCCATTGCATACGCCTTCATGGTCACCTTTGAGTTATGGTAAACCTGTGACCACTTTTCATATGTATGGTAGTGCCTTGTAGTTACTGTGAGCTAATCTTCTAGAGTTCACATGGATTATTCAATAGAATGGGTCATGGTAGATTCTAAGTGGCCCACCTTCTTCTTTTCCATTGATGATTGCTTCATTTATGATCTCTCCTTTAGCACGTTGCTTTCTACAACCTTCGCTATAGCTTCCTCATGTGACCTGGAGCAAGGTCAACAAGCATAAACAATCATCACAGTAGCTCTTTTAGAGCTATCACTTGTAATTTATCTGAAGTAAAGATTAAAGGTAAGGAATACAATGCGAAATGAGGTCAACACTCTCATAGTGTTGTAACCAAGCATTCTTCCATGGCAACCTGGAACTAACACATGAGGTTTCTCCCTAAGGAGGTGTTAGTCATATCAGGCAAAGTATTTACATCTATATTCTCACATTCTATCAAGTATAATACTTTACGATGATTTCTATCTCAACTAAAGTCATCATCTTGTCATGTGTACCTTTGAATCTTGATTAATCAAACCTAGAGCCTTGTCCTCGAGAGTGAGTGCTTGCTTTTTATTCTAGGTCTCCTTCACTCAAGTGATGAATGCTTTCTTCAACCTATCTTTTGTACTAAGAAAATACGCGAACTTGAAAAAAGGTTAGGTTAGAGGATAAGCTCTATGATCAACTTTTAATTCTTCTAATAATTTGATCATAGCTTCAACATGCAACACTTGATCAGGATAATTTCATAAATAGATGNTTCACTCAAGTGATGAATGCTTTCTTCAACCTATCTTTTGTACTAAGAAAATACGCGAACTTGAAAAAAGGTTAGGTTAGAGGATAAGCTCTATGATCAACTTTTAATTCTTCTAATAATTTGATCATAGCTTCAAAATGCAACACTTGATCAGGATAATTTCATAAATAGATGTATATTAGAATAATCACACCTGGGTTGCATCATTCCTATGAATGTGTTGGATCTTGAGATCCTTCTATATCTATGGCAAGAGATCCCTTCTCCTACAAATACTCTTTAGGGTTTAACCATTAAACATATGTGAGTACACACCTCGGATAGCATTTGCAGGTAGTGGCTCCATTTGGTAGCAATGGTAATCATTACGAAAAAATTCAAGGGTGATTGCAACTAGTTGTATGGCTGCAAATGCAACTGGTACTGCAACTGCAGCTGGTTTTGAGAATGCAACTGCAACTGCAGCTTAGGGTTTTATGAGGAAACCCTAATTTTCCAAACTTCAAATTTTGAAATTCTGATCCAGGGGATAGATGCGTTGACCTGAGGCAAGTTAGCTGGTGCAGTCGAAATTTCAAAAATCCAACTTTTATCCNTACTCTGGTACTTCTGGTACTTTAGTTTTCTGGTACTTTGTGAAACTAGGGTTTCACTTTCAGGGAGATATAGCCACTAAAAAGGTGTGCTCTAAGTGCCAAAATGATCCTTGGGGGAGGGTGCAACTTTCTAGGTGGTTAGGGAGATGAAAAGATTCACTTTTGCAAAACCCTAATTTTTGGGTACGGTAATAGTGACGTTTTTCCTCTTGCGAAATATGCTTCCTTTAGTTTGGATCTGATACCATGTTAATGTTTATGCCATTATTATAGTTCTTTGCATTTCAATAGATAAGAGCATCATAAGAACAAGATCACTGATAAATACACATTCACAAGAGACACAACATTTATCCTAGGAAACCCTCTATGGGAATAAAACCTAGCAAAAACTTCCTTATCATAAATAGCTAATAAAATGTTCAAGAGATAACTCAAACAAATACAGATAGTCCTCCACAACAGATGCACCACTCTTCTTCTCCTCTCTCCAATTGGTAATTATAGCTTGCCTCATAAGAGAATGAGCAAGTGAGTGTGTGATGAAGTGAGGCGCTAGCCTCCTATATATAGAAGACTGGCACATGTGAAAGGGTTTCACTGGCAGGGTCGACCTCTCACTCTTGGTGGGTAAACCCACCTTTAATTTAATTATGGGTCTCAATAATAATTGTTGGGGCTGACTTCTTATTCTACCTATTACAATTGTCCGATGACCAATCCGCAAAAGGGGATTTGGTCCTAATACAATTACCGACATGATTAATCCACAATGGGGATTAATCCAATGAATAAAATAACAATAATAATAAGAATACTCTTTGCAGCTACATTATTTCAACATATACATCATTATTACTAAGCATAATCATATCTGTCTAATCATCTCTAAGCACTTAGCAAAAGAAGATATAAACACATTCAGATAAGCACAAAGAAAGACAACACAGTGTTTATGTGGTTCACCCCCACCCTGGGGCTATGTCCACCAACTCTTCTTCTTTATTATCTTTAGTCAATTAGTTACAAGCACAAAGCCATCAAAACCCTTACTCTGCACATGACATAAGATCTGCATAGCTCGCTAGATCCTTTTTCCTTACGTTACAACACTAAGCCCTCCACAATATGTTACAAAGACCTGCACTTAGCTCTGCAAGTCTCTTACAGTCATGCACAAATAACTTACAGACTCTAATTTCACTTAACATACATTCACTT
The DNA here is from genome assembly GCA_032191745.1 of Picea mariana. Classification (NCBI taxonomy): domain Eukaryota; kingdom Viridiplantae; phylum Streptophyta; class Pinopsida; order Pinales; family Pinaceae; genus Picea; species Picea mariana. The sequence continues at coordinate 22,363 of JASDQU011028950.1, read as the reverse complement.
CACATAGATGCACCCCTTTGACTACTTCTTACATTGCCTAGCCTTTTATTTATACATACAAAATAGGCCTAAACATGGGTAAACCCATGGGCTGATATCCCAATCCTGTTACATATTCCCAAAAACCCAAAAAGGATCCAAAATTCAGCCGAGATCCCTTGATCTCTGATTTCTCTTGCACTCCTCCTTCGACAGGCTATCACTATCCCAAAATAGGTCACTATGACCAAGAATCTCCCAAAACTTGGTCAAGGGCCAAAAAGCCCCCAACACTCACCTGTGACTCGTCCCAAGTCACTCTGATCTGACCATTTCTTCCTTGAACGCCTTGAGCTTGGCTCAAGTTGTTTTGACCTGTTATTGTGTGATGATCTCTTGCTCACTGAACTCTTGGATCACTGCGTCATTCATAGGCCCTTCTAGGCATTGTTCTACTATGATGACAACTTGTTCTAGCTCTTCTCCTTGGCTTTCAATCTCTATGAATAATTGGCATGCCTTATCTTGTACTGGTTGAAGCCGTTGAGTACCTTCCATCACTCTTCTTTGAATCGTATGGATATGTTACTAGGAGGAGCATTGCTCTTGAGACCGCTTCATTCTTTCCACGACAGAAAAGGCCTTCAGCTGTGCCTGTAGTGTGTCTGTGTGCTACTTTTCTTCCTTGAGATGCGACTCTAATGCCTGTAACTCTGGATTCTCACTGAGGTTCTCATATGTTTGGGTGTTGCGGTTACTCAGCTTCTTGCACTCCAAGGAAATATCTTTTAGTCTATCAACTGCTCTATGGGTAGTTTCTTCCCTTTGGTATCTTACATCTTGAGGGGTCTCGGGTACAGTGTAGAGCTCCAAGTCTGTTATGTACTGCTGGAGCTACTGGATTATTTCTTCAAGTTGTGCCACCTGCTGTGGAACGTGCTCTTTGGTATTTACTTCTATGACTGTCATAGAGTGAAGTTCTCTATGAATCATTTCCTTTACTTCGATTTTCTCTATGAGCAACTGTTCCTTGCTTTGCTACAGTTGTTCTTTTTCTTCATCCCACTTCACTTGGAGAGMAATATTTTCCCGTTTTGCAGTACTGCATTGTTCTACAAGGTCTCCCTATACATGTTCCAAAGCCTGGGTAGCTTGCGTTGTTTCTTCCTGAGCTCGTCAAAGGTGAGCTTCGACTATGTCAATGATGCGGTGGAGTTGAKATGGCTCATCTCCCAGTTCTGATGTTCCTGCTGRMAGAGGCACAGTGGAGATTGCGTGGCTGGATTGTAGGGCCTGTTGCACTTCTTGGAGCTCATTCTTATTCCGATGGAATACCTCCTCTTTCTTATCTTCTTGATTCTCTGATATCTCCTGTGAAGAATCATTCAGGGCTGCTATGATGAAATCGAAGTCATCGAAGGCGAGGATGGTTTTCATTTTGGTCAAGGTTGCTTTCAGTTTCTTCTGGGAGGAAGGTTTTGGCAGGGAAACCTTCCTTTTCTTTGAGGGATCCTCCTCGTCTCTAGGAGGTGTAACCTCACCTTTCTTCTATTCAATTTCTGTGTCATATATCTCTTCGCCATCTCCTCCTTTCTCTTCTGATATGGAAGAAGTATTCATGTATGCACTATCTAAATCATGGACCTCTTCGGTCTTCTTTATCTTGCTAGGTCTGGGTGTATCCGGCGCAATTTCTAAAATGTCTAAATTGGATATCTCTGCAGGGTCTGCTGGAATGAGGAGGTCTRCCGACCAGTCCTTGGTGATTTCTTCTAAGTCCTCCTCTATTATCTTGTAGTAATATTGAAGTTGTTGTTTGTGCTCGTCATTGCGCGYTGTAATATAAATGAAATGGCGGTCCGCGYTGAATTTCATTAAAGGCCGAAACCTATGGAGAGTATTTGGCGTAATGCAAGGCTTGGACTGGATAGCTAACTTTAGCTGATTGTAATATGTGTGGTATCTGGTATTTGACTTCCATTGCTTTTTCATGTCACTGGGATACTACAGTGTACTAAAMTTCACGGCCATAGGTTCAAAGGGCTCAATGTCTGGGAAGGTCGCACCTTTTGGCATCTCCCATGTGATGAAAGCAATCAGGATTAGAAGCCAACTGAAGTGGAACTCGTATCCTTGATCTTTCACTTCCTTGTAGTCTAGTTCCAACTAGTTCACGAGGTACTTTTCCTAATTCATTTTTTGGCCCTCTGCGCACTTTCTTGCAAGGTTGACTTCAAAACTAGTCACTTGGGTGGGTCGATTCTTGTGGACTAAGTTTCCTACGATCAATTGACAGGCTAGGTGCACTGCACTGCTTTGGATAGAAGCTACCTTGTAGCCTCTTGTACCTTTCTCGAAATAATCATAGTTTTATTTTATCCTTTGAGCTAAAGCACAATCCATGGTTTTTTTGAGATATAAATCTTGAGGGTCAGGGTCTTGCATACTTAGTCTTGTGATCCGATTGATCAATGTTGGATCCACTATGATACAGTGGTTTAACCACAAGTATCTGCCATGGTAACAAGACAGCAGCAGATTGATGCATGCATTCACTTCTTGGTGTCTTCCGAAGTGAGGAATCTTCATGATGTTGAGGAGTGTGGACTATGTGAGGTTATGGGTCCATGACCGAGGAATTATCTTTGAATTCTTTCCTTTTTTCCTGGTCAAGTAATTATGTGGGGTGAGCATGCTGTAGACCTTCCTATCACCGAGGTTGAAGTAGCTAAAATTTAATGATGCTATCTTTTCTTGATCTGTACAAACTGTGCGTATCCCCTTCGGGAGGTACATAGTGACCAATTCGTACTCAAAATATCTGGGACACTGTCTCGATTTATGGTGCCGCTCAAAGGTGGTATATAGGCAGGTAAAATGATTGGAATCAACTTAGCATTCGTGATATTGTCTTTGTGCTTGGTTTTCTTCTCATCTGCATCCCGTGATGGTCTGGCTCAAGCAGTGGATAGAGAGGYTGACAGTCCTCTCATCAATAATTCTTGTAGACCGGCAGACAATCCTCTCTCYGACATGACTCTTTCATTCATCAAGTTGAGGAGTACTTCTATTACTGATTCTTCAACTGTGGTGAGCTCATCAGACATACGTTCTCGAGATTAATAATATMGGGTTCACAATTAACTTAGATACTGCAATAGAATAAACAATAAGAGTGAAATGATCACTGTATACAATTCACTTGGTCTGCGGGCTCAAATTCTTTGTTAKAAAAAGTGTTCTTCATGCATGGCACGATGGGATAAATAGGCAACTCGGAAATGGTTCTCTTGTAACAGGTATGAAGCCTCATTAAATCTTGTTCTGTCCATTATGGCACAGTCCAACGGTCTGATGTTGAGCTATAAATGATTTCCTTCCTGTTCAGAGTGACATTCAGATGGATATATTGGTCCCAATGACTATATTACCTCACCATGGCGAAGTGCCATGTGTCGCTGTTATGATATCCTAGGGAAGCTCCCATTCTGCAAATTTTTTGTCTATGAAGTTCCTTCTGGAACCTTCTGGAACTTTTCAAACTTACCTCTCTTCTTACATAGCTTTCTATCCTTCCTCCCAATGAGATTCGTCTCGGTAGTCCTTTTTCCATTCTAATTCTTATCGTCTTTGGACATAGTCACTGCGTGTTGTTGAGATTCTTTCCTAGGATTTGAGATTAACACCTCTTTTTTGTCTGAGATAGGTACTTCAGTCTTCTGTGGGTCTTCTAATGTTGTTACATCTTTGACATCTGGGTCTCTAGTGTTATGTAGCTTCGATCTATTCTCCTGTTCTTTGATCAAGTGTGTGATCCTTCTAGTCATGAAATATTTTAAGTCTCTCTTCATCTGCTCCAAAAAATTTTCTTCTTCCTTTCATCTGGCTCGATCTCTATCAATCCAAGGTTTTCCTAGTAACATGGTAAATGGGGCCCTGTCCTTAATAAATTTAATAATATTGAAATATTCTTTTGTCCAAGTTCCATTAACATTCATAGGTATGCGAGTGAGATTCCCACACAGGTTTACCAGTTTTCCTCTGAATAACCCTATTCCTCCTAATGAAGGAATCATAGCAAGCCTTCCTATAGCTTCCCAAGTTATTTCTGTCATGATATTCACCTGTGTTTCTGTTGTGGGTGGGAAAACCCCCTACAGACTAGCACTAAGGGTTCTGTAATGCATGTAGAAATGACCATATAAAGTCTCCTACTTTTTACCATCATCCCATCATAGACCCCATTATTCATATGTAAACACAAGGGTAAAAGGATCCAATTACTCTACCTTGACGTCCACGTTTGATGTTTATCCTTTTGTGTTCGCTTTCTCCTTGACTTCAAGTCTCCTCCCAAAGCTAATCTGCATTCATAAACAGACAAACAAAGAACTCCAAACATGCATCTTATATATGAACTTAATGGGTTAGAGATTCTAATAAAATATAATCAAAATTGAAGATTAAACATCTCATATGGCGGGACAGGAAAAGTACTTATTTTTATTAACCTCACTAAAGTAACTTACAATGGTGAGATCGACCACTACTCCTCAAACCTGGTCCTAGGATCCTCTTCAACTGTGCACCAACTGCTTCCACATATGCCTCTCCTCACAAAATGGTTGCAAAAGATTCAGGCAAGGGGAATACAAAAAAGGTTAGATTTTCTTTGCTATTATCTTCCTCTCCTTCAAATGGGACCCCTACCTCTTCTTTTATAGTTTAGAAGAGGGTAGTTATCCAGTTGAGTGACCAGCTATGAGTGGTCAAATGGTTTTGGCAATTACCCAAAAATATGTATTTCGTCTGCAACTTTCTATTTTTTGTGCTTTTGTCAGTATACGTGAGATGTAATGGGTTATATAGCATATACATGCGTGAAACAGTGGTGCAAGGCACATAGGCTTTCAAAAGAATGTTTTTTAGAAGAGTTGTTCAGTAGTGGCTTCAAAAAAATGGAAAGTGAGATGGCCTGATGCCAGGTATGCATGTCTGGTGCAAATTAGGGTCATAACATATTCCCCCTAATGTGTGAGGTCAGAATAGAATATGATGGATGAAATACATTACCAATCTTCACCAATGTACAAAGAAAGTGATCCCAGGGACCAGAGTTCAGGAGGTGCCATTTGCAAAATAAAAATTTTCTCACCGAGGTGGGCATACCCATGCTCGGAATGAAATAAAATCATGGCTGGAAATCAAATACACTGCATATCCATTTCATATAACTATATAAAGTGTAGCTGTGAGAAATACACAATGGATCTACATATCGAAATAAAAAGATATACATGTAGAGTATCCATCTTCAAGAAGAAAATGATTCCTGATGGCTAGAGATGAGGCCTTCAGAGCTCAAGCAACAACTTAAAAATATTCATAACTCTATTAGGAGTGTAATATGGGTGTACGAATTCACTACCCAAAGGTCTTCGATGGCTCGTCAGGAACATACTAGAGGATCTTGATGATCAATCTTAGGGATTCAGTGATTTCGAACAAAGACTTGATTTGGATTTTGGGATGGCTAGGCATGAGGTCAAGAGACAAACTCTAGAAGGGATGACTCAATCTTGGTAAAAGATTCCCTTGGACAACAACATGACAAATGATGAGACTCAGGCAACATGGTATTGACATAAGTTCACGATGCAGGAGGCAACGCAAACTCTCCATATGTTTGGAAGAATAACCAAATGGAGGAGGACACATCTCTATGTAGCGAGAACAACTTCCTAAGGTCATATTAAATCCTAGATATTGACAAACAAACAAAAGGATGTGCTTTTTCCAAGGGTGACTCATTGTGCTGCCCAAAAAGGAAAATACTTTTCCCTTCCTCTTTTTGGGGTATATTTGATTTTTTTTGTCTTTTTCAATAATTTTTGGGAAGCTTGAAAAAGAATAAAAGAATGATACGATACAAAGGAGGAACGAGTGTCGAAAACATACTAGTTCCAAACACAAGGAACACACTAATGTTTAGAGAAAGAAAACATATGCAGGAAAAGGACACTTGGGAAAATCCCTCCTTGGGTCAAGGTGTCAAGACACAGAGGCAAAAAGTGCTACAAGGCTTGCGTATAAGGTATGCTTCAAATGGTTTAGTTGAGGGAAACATGGAGCCAACATTAGGCAAAAGATATAGGAATGAAAATGCGATTAACAAGACATAATGATAACGTCCCTCGATGTAATTTTAACAAACCGAGAGAAGGTAAGCTCGACGGTTTTTCATTTTTAGAGAGTCTGAAAAAATGTAAAAGGAGACTCCAGTGGGGTACCTTTTTTGAAGGTAGTCTAGTTGGTTCAAAAAAGGGGTAAACTAGCAGTGAAAAGACGTCTATTCAAAACCATTTTAATGAGTGTGATAAAGACAAGATCACTTGACAATTTTTTCATATTTAAGGAGTCTAAAAAATGCTTAACTATGGACTCCGTATGAGATATTATTTTGTACCATTTTAACAAGTATGAAGGAACAAGGTAACTCAACGATCTTTTCAATTTTAGGGAGTCTGAAAAGAGCTTTACTATGGACTCTGTGGGGGTTTCTTTTTCATAAATTTAGTTCCTTAGGCCTGAAAAAGGGGTAAAATTATACCTGAGAATACTCTTCTAGAGAACCGAGGCTCCTAGAGCATACCTTTGTTTGTAAAGTTCACCACCTGAACCGAAAAGGGGTAAACTACTGCCAAACAGACATGCCTTCAATTTTTAGTTTAGCAAGTGTGAAGGGCAACAAGGTCGCTCGACAATATTTTCATGTTTAGAGGGTCTGAAGAGGGCTTAAAAGAAGACCCGTTGTGTTTTGGGAGTCCTAAAGGTGAGTGTTGGACAACTGAGGGGGGGAGGGGGGGGCTGAATCAGTTGTTATCGTGCTTAAACAATTATGCTTCTTTTAAACTCTTTGCAAAAACACTTAATGATGATCACAATAATGCAAGGAAATAAACAATGGCACATTCAACATCACTCACATATACGAGAAACACAGTGACAGATATATCCTGAGGAAACCCATACAGGGTAAAAACCTCTTTTTCTTTATATGATAAGTATTATTTACATTCTTTACATTATCATACATTTGAGCACCAACTCATTGTGAGGCTACAACCTCTATTTTGCAAGATGCAACTTGCTGAGAGCACCAACTCCCTGTGTTCAAGTCCCCACTTGAACCTCTGAGGACACCAGTCCTCCCTAGCACCTCCCAACCTCCCTGGATAATAAATATGAGATATCGAAACCTATTATAGTGATATAGTGTTCAATAACAGTTTACCAGTCTCATCACTGTTTTGCAAGAGTTTGCTACTCAGACTTCCTCGCTGTCTTCCAGCATGCATCCACTGCCCATTCTGTTCTTCTACTTTTATTCTTTGTGCGCCATGTCCATTTGCTGCACAGTTCTTGTTCTGTTCTTTTCAGTTGTTGCACTCTATTCCTTCTTCATGCATGAATCACCTTCAACAACATCCATTAAAATCCCAGTAACAACAACCAGCACATCTCTTCTCTGTACTATGTATTTATAGCTTTTGTGCACCTTGTGCATGAAATGCGTGCAATACCTCTGCATACTCACACCATGTCTATATCCTCCACAACTTGAGTGCTTTGTATAATCATCATTGTGACTCTTCATCTTCTCTGGCTGTTTTTCCACTCATTCAGCATCACTGTATGTTATGATGAGATTCCTCAGTCTCTCTGGCAGTTGAGACTCTTCATCTTCTCTATGACACTCGAGCTCACCTTCTTTGTTATAGTTACAAGCTTCAATGCTCATCCAGCTATCAATTTACTCCACAAGCATCTTCATCCCTCTTGAATATTCCCAGAGACTCTTCATCTCCTCTGTCAATCACCACGAAGTGTCTTCGAGTCCTCCGACAGAAACCATCAGTGGTTTCTGGTAGTTACATTATGACATGCAATAGTAGCCCTCTGATTATGATGAGATTCACCTGCATCGTTGGATTAAATCTAATGGGTTCTTGTGTTATTTACCTGTTTCACACTTTCGCAATTCATAGATTCTGCGATGAGACATCATGAGTCTCCATGTCATGAGTTTTGAAACTCCGAAATGGAGCTTTGATGCGCTAGATCCTTCCTTTATATGACCATGGTTATGACCAAGCACTTATGCATAAATCACTTTCGCGATTTCACATTTCGTGAATCTGGAGATGAGGCATCTCGACTCTCCAAGTCGCGATCCCTGAAATGCCGAAAAGA
>JASDQU011028948.1:7985-20176 GCA_032191745.1 Picea mariana | reverse complement strand
AAAACCAAAACATTCCAAAACTTAAAATGTTTGAAAACTACTATAACTTAACTATTTTTAAAAATTGATTTGCACACGAGTATGATTTCTCATTAATTTTCACGTTCTAGTTTCCTTTTACACATTTACGTCATTTTAGATCATAAATGCTCGTGCTTGAACAAACTTCAAGTCTCTATCATTTGAATTGTGAAAATGGGTTTTAACTCTTGTCGGCACTTTCGTTCGGACTCCGGAGGGAATCGTTCAGTTCCACCACTCGTTTTCCCGTAGTCATCCGCTACTATTAATGCTTTAACTTGATGGAAACAGGTCGCCAGAAAGTTTAATAGTCATTTGCAGTCATCGTAGGCTTTTAATGACCATCCTGGCCACCTGTTTTTACACATCATAATCAAGCACTAAGAAGATTCATAACATAAATAACACAACACAAAGAAAACCATGAGACACCAGATATACGTGGTTTAACCTAGGGTGGGGCTACGTCCACAAACCGCTTCACCTCTTTATTATTCGCTAGAATATTACATTCATTCACTCTTGTGCACTAAGCCACAGAGTCGAGCTTCGCACAAGCCAGGAGATCTGCGCACTAAGCACTAGATCTTCCTTCCAAAACCTTTCAAAACTAGGTCAATGGATAGAGCTAACTCTCTGTCGAGCACAAAGCCTTAATGAACATACATGCCTTTGCACAAAGCAACTCGAACTACTTTCACTTAGCTCTTCTCTCTTTTGCAATATATTCTTCTTTATTTATACTTTTACAAACCCTTACAATAAGGCTTAAACATGGGGAAAACCCCATGGGCCGACATCCCATAAAACCATTACAAAACCTCTTCTTTGACCACGGCCTGTTCTGCGAGTAGATTCTCTTTTTCCCTTTGTAGCTAGGCTTTTTCCTCCTAAAGCTTCACCCGAAGCTCTGCTTTCTCGCTTTCACGGGAAACTACACTATCCTACGCTGCTCGTAATTGTACTAGGACTTCGTCTTTCTCCTTTTTCAAAGCTTCTGTATCCTTCTTCTTCTCTTCCTGAGATCTCTGAAACCGAGCTTTTGTTGCATCCGCCAACCTTCTCAATTGGGTTGGTTCATCCCCCACTTCTGTAGTCTGTGACGAGGAAGGTGCAAACGACACAGTAGGTACTGCGTAGACCAAGCGAATAGCTTGTTGCACTTCCTTTAATTCCATCTCAATCCTTCCGTATAAATCCTCCTCCTTCTCTCCATATCTCTGCAACATGTCTTCAGAGGCGTCCTCCATAGATACGCAGACTAGACTGATGTCATCCTTAGTGAGAGTGGCCTCCAACTGTGGCTTATTGGCACGCGTTTTCTTCCTTGCTGAATATTTCTTCAGAGAAACCAAACCTTCTGAGAAACCTTCCTCTTTTGCGGTGTTACTGTCCCAACAGGGGGATTTTTAGGTGGTGTAGCTTCACCTCCTCCTTTCTCTTCATCTCCTCCTCCTGGAAAATCAGACCCGTTATATCTAGAAGCGTTGTCCTCTTCATCACTCTCTATGTCCTAGACTTCAGCCTGTTTTTTCTGCTTCTTCATCCCACTGGACTGTCCGACATGTTCAACTCGTGTTACTATTGGGCTTCCTATGGTATCAGTGTCGAATAATTCTGCATTGGCGACAGGTACAAGAAATTCCTTCGACCATTCCTTTGTAATCTACTCCATATCTTCATCCGTTAGCTTGTAGTACGACTGCAATTCTTCCTGGTGCTCATCTCTTCGCGCAATGATGTAGATGAAATGGGGATCAACGCAGAACTTCACAATGGGTTGGTATTGATGCAAGGTGCATGATGTCATACATGGGAATGATTCGATGGTGACCTTTAACTGTTGATAGTATGCATGGAACACAACATTGGACTGCCACTGCTTCGTCATGTTGTTGGTGTACCACAGGGTGGAAAACCGAGCGACCAAGGGCTCCGTAGGTTCGATATATAGGAAAGTGGCTCCTTTAGGCATCTGTCAAGTGACAAATGTGATCAAGATGATCAACCAACTATAATGAAATTCCTATCCCAATTCCTGGGCTTTGCGACAATCCTTCTCTAGCTCATTTACGAAGTTTTGCAGTTAACAACGCCAGCCAAAGGTGGAATATATTCAGGTAGGATCGACGGGATCTGCTTCATGTTAGCCATATCACCACGGTGCTTACTTCATTGTTCAGTTACAGGGTTGACATGGCCGGAATGACGTTCGGTCGAAGGGGAAGCCTACAGTCCCCTAGTCAACGATGCCTGGATACCTTCGGACATCGGTCTGCCGGCCATTAGCTTCTTAAGAACTTCCTCGACAGACTTCTCCAATTCGCTAGGTTCGCCTGATATTCTAGCTTTTAAAGACAAGCGAGGTCTAGTTTCAGATAGAACAACTCACCACTTGGATAATTCTCTGCTTATCTCATTCAATCACGGGTAGAAAAAAGTGGTCCCAACGCAGTGACTGACGAGTTGAATAAGAGGGGTATCGTGACAGATCTTCCAACGGCCAGGAAATTCTTCCATCAATGTAAATCTATTCATTATGGTGCGGTCTCAATGTCTAAAAGTGGTCCATAAGCCCATAAATTTGTTTCCTAACAGTTTCGGAGCGTCATTCTAATGGTCGGGGCACCTCCAATGGTCATATAACTTTGCCTAGGCGAAGTCCAATTCTGTGCGGTCCTATTGTTCCGGCGAGGTTCAAATCCTGCGAGCCTGCCTCCTGTGAGGTTCTAGTCTGCGAAGTCTTCCATCTGGTTTCTGTGACTACTTGTAGCTTCTCCAACTTAGATTTCTTTTTATTGAGATTCCTTGCCTTCTTCCCTGTGATCTGAGTTTCTCTAATTGTTTCTGGACTCCTCTTTCTATTCTTATTCTTATCTTCCCCTAACATAGTGGCTTCACACTGTTGAGGTGCCCTCAAGGATTATGAAGTTAATATCTCTTTTATTAACACTTCATGAGTGGGCATACTCCTTTCTTGAATAGATAGGTTCTTCAAGCCTTCTTACATTCCTTCAACCTTGATAGCTAATTCTCTTGCTTTTTGTTCCTCCTACGTTGTTACTTTTCTTTGTTGCTTTGACTTATCCTCTCGTTCTTCTAATAATCGATCTATTTTGCTAGCTATGAAATCCCTAAATTCTTGCTTTTTCTTTTCTGTAGCTTCTTCCTCTGCTTTCCTTATGATCTGATCCTTCTCAATCCAAGCCTTACCTAGCAATAGTGGGAAAGGGGCGATGTCCCCAACAAACCTAATGACTTCAAATTCTTTTTCAGTCACTGTTCCATGAACAATAATCAGTACAGTAGTAACTATTCCACATAAGGTTATCATCTCTCCCTTAAAAAATCATATCCTTCCTAACGAAGGTACCACAAAAGGCTTTCTCAAGATTTTCCAAGTTTCTTCTGTCATAATATTCACTTGTGTTTCTTTATCCAAGACACAATCTATGTCAAAGTCTTATATTCTTGCACTTATGCGTTGTTTTGCTTTCATGATTTCTAGTAAACTGACATCTTTATGAACATCCATCGTTTCTTTCAACTATAATAACGCAATCTGAACTTCCTCTGACCCTTTCTCTTTATGACGTTCTAACGTGCCCTTAGTCTCTTGAATTTCTTCATATTTTTCTTGTCTTATGTTCATCCCTTCAACTTTAGCAATAATCCTTGGACAATCCTCAACCTCATGACCAACAACCTTACAACAAAGACAAATAGAGCCTACCTCAAGACATTCCTTAGAAAGATATACCGACCTTCTGCAATTATAACACAAAGTCAATCCTCTTTTTCTTTTAAATGTTCTCCAACCTTTTCTGTACTGCACATCTCCCCTAGGATCATAGTGTAATGCTAGCCCTGCTATCTGCAAAAATTATTTCTAGGTTCCTGCATCCACTTATTAGTCCAAAAACTCTTTCTATGCATAGGAATAATACATCTTTCTTCATTTCCATTAAATTTACTCAAATCAATTCTTTCTTTCAACTGTGCCCTAGCCTTCAGACTAGGACATAATCTATTAAACATACTTAAATTCATGCTTTCGAAACAAATGTTTTACTTATCTTTTTCTTGCCAAGGCACAAAGCTTGCTTCTTTAGGATCTTACCTCTTTTCTTTAGATCTGATTTCTTTCTTAGCACAAAGATTCACAAGTCAAGTAGAGTACTATGCACTTCAACAACAGATCTACGCATAGAGATTCTCTTTTTCTTTACTTCAATTCCCAACAATCATAGTTTCAAGTCCTGACAACGTAGCCATTTGTTGGCACAGGGGCAGACCCAGGGTTCAACGCTTAACAACGCACCAACAAAACCCCGACTATCGACCCTTTCGGCAACATCTGCGAAGTAGGCAAAGTCTCACCCGAGGTAGAAGTAGGGGGGGTTACAGGACATATGTGTCTGTAACCAAGCTGGGACACAGATCTGTGACAAAAGAACTTCGCAGAGTATTATGTTAATGCTTAGAAGGTGGCATGCATTAGTTTCTTAACATTGCAGAGTATAACCAGAGATAGATCGATGTAGTAACAACAAATGATAATATACCCTGAGCACTTAGCACTTAGCATTTAACATTAAATCTAGCATTCATTTACCCTTCACATAAGTAAATCACTTTAAGCAACAAAAGAACTATCTATTACACATCATAATCAAGCACTAAGCAGATTCATAACAAAAATAACACAACACAAAGAAAACCATGAGACACCAAATATACGTGGTTCACCCCAGGGTGGGGCTACGTACACAAACCGCTTTGCCTCTCTATTATTCACCAGAATCTTACATTCATTCACTCCTGTGCACTAAGCCACATAGTTGAGCTTCGCACAAGCCAGGAGATTTGTGCAATAAGCACTAGATCCTTCTTCCAAAACCTTCCAAAACTAGGTCAATGCATAGAGCCAACTCTCTATCGAGCACAAATCCTTAACACACATACATGCCTTTGCACAAAGCAACTCGAACTACTTTCACTTAGATCTTCTCTCTTCTACAATATATTCTTCTTTATTTATACTTTTACAAACCCTTACAATAAGGCTTAAACATGGGGAAAACCCCATGGGTCGACATCCCATAAACCCGTTACAAAACCCTAGAGGACCCCTTATTGGGTCCACATAGCCCACAAAATAGGTGAGATCCGCGATCTCAACTCCACATGGGTGCTCCTTCTTTGATCAACGCATCGAAGTCCAAAAGTGGGCCAAAACTGACCAAACTTTCCCCAAAACTTGGTCGAGGGTCAAAACTCTCTCCCACACGTGATGTGTGTGTTTATTTTCCAAGAACAAAAAATAGAGAGTCCTCAACCTAAGGCCAAATTTGTTCCCACCTAAGGCCAAATTTGTTCCCCTAGAATAATTTCTCTATTCTAAAATCACCAAGCCTCCTAGCACAAGTGCAGACTCACTTATACTAGCTCCATCATGTCTCCATGCACTCTACATGATATGAAATGTCACAATGACTTCTCTCCTTTATATACAATCCTTAGGGGTCACCACAGAAACCCCTCCACAAGTCAATATCAAATTAGGCTTTCCTTCTGGGTGTGAAGCCCCAACACAAGCCCATAAATCCCATCACCAAACCCATGAATCCCCCACTCAAATCCAAGGGGGTTTTCACCAAACCAAAAGTGTGATATGGTGCCCACGATGATTCCCACATGCCCAACACCTAGGGTCATGTGAGAATACCTGCCCGAAGCTACATAATAAATAATATTTACCTACCGTGTGACAGGAATTTAACACCCACGATGACATATGTCTTCTTGATCTTCATGAGACAATGTATAGAGAAATAATTCAATAGTTTCTACATTATTATGGTTTTTATTTATAACAATGGACATTAATCAATGACTACTGTAACATCCCCCGTCACCAGTAACCCAAAAAAATTTCTCCGATATCATAGGGTAACATAACCAACCCCAAGCTGAGTCACACTACACCTCTTTTCTTCTATGATACCAATTCAAATAGCCGAATAACTCATTTAGGAAAACTGGGCGCTCAACCATCCTTGTAATTGTGGAAATGATAATTGGAGACAATTCGCATGTGCTCAATATGCCTTGTGCTTCATACGACAATTGTTTCTCAATGTGCATGACGTTTCAAGCCTCGCACCCAAATTTTGTTTCCAATACTATGAAAATTGACTAACATGTAACATTTATTAACCACCACACCTTGCATATGAAACAATTATGAAAACTAACAATAACATGCACAACCATGCATAATTACATACAAATTTGGCAAACAGAAATAACATAAACATAAACACAATAAGCAACATGTAAACACACATAAAAGAGCACTAATCTTTTTTTATAAATCAACAACTGCATGAAGACCTCATAAGTTCCCCCCAACCATAGACTATATTGTTCATACACTCTCAACAATAGGTCACCCCCGAGATGGGGCTATGAATCCACCAGGGCAAAGACTACATAAGCCAAACTAAGGTCTGACTAACAACTCAATAAAGAACATGCTGGTGTGTACACTCCAACAATAATTCCCAGCTCGCAACCTCTCATTCTCCACATCTTGTCCCACCCAAGGAAATGTACCCCCTTCTCTACTTAGTAGTCCTTTAGACTGTCCCACTTCCCTTCCATGGCTTCAACAAGAAGTCGACTAGGAATTCTTAGAGATCTGTAGCACTTGGAACACAAGGTTGTTCAAGGAGTTACAACACCCACTAGCCTAGCACACCGTGAAAACTATTCCCAACAATTCTGTCACCCGGAGAAAATTGCTCTATAGGCTTGACAACCTGATTCTTCAACCCAAACCACCAAGGATTTATAGGGTAAACAACTTCAACGCCTGCTCACACTCTCCAGCCAAGGTACAGGGTGATGGATGCAAGAATGAATAAACACCAATGGATGGGTGGGCGTGGAAGCAAGGTTATTTGCTTTACGCCCCCCCTGGAATGGGTAAGTCGAGCATGATTGTCGCCATGACTAAATTTCCGGATTACAACATCTACAACCTAGAACTGACCAAAGTGAAGAAAAAAATCAAACTGATAAAGCTTCTCATTGCCACCACCAACAAATCGATAATCGTGATAGAAGATATCGATTTCTCTCTCGATCTCTCGGACCACAAGAAAAATAAGCCACATAAATATGGCGAGGAGGAAAAGAAGTCGTCCAAGCCCAACAAACCATATGAGAACGAAGTGAACCAGGACAACAAAGTGACTCTCTCTGGGGTTCTAAACTTCACGGATGAGATGTGGTCGTGTTGTGGAAGCAAGATATTGTTCGTTTTCACCACCACCAACATTGACAGGCTCAACCCAACACTTCTCCGGTCTGGTCAGATGGATAAACACATTCTCCTTTCCTTCTACACTTTCGGGGCATTCAAGATTCTTGCCCACAATTACCTCTCCATTGAAAACCACAAGTTGTTTCCTGACATCCCATATTTGATGGAGGTTGCTCAGATGACTCCTGCGGATGTAATTGAACATCTCATGAAAATGGTTGACCGTCCCACCCGTGCCCTCGAAAACCTAATTCAAGATCTTCGCGAGGCCAAAGAAAGAATATACAGTGCCTCTTTGAAGGGCATATCAGAAGAGAATTCTTCTGCGACAGAGGGCTAAGTGTATTGTCATAACCAATCTTTGCTTAGAACTCCGACATACAATAGAAGTTATTAGTAGAAATAGAGCAGAATTACCCAAAAAATACTTGATATTTTCATTGTTATTATAGTATAAGCATCTCGTAGCTAGCTTGTAGTCCGGTTTTTCCCCTTTTCTCATTTTTATATCTCCAGAAGCATCTTGTGGTCAAATTAAATTTAGTTTGTAATTTTTCTTCCTTTGCCCCTTCCTGATCACGACGAGTCAAATTTATTTGACTTTCAATTATATATGAAGTGATCAAACGATTTGTAATGTTTGACTTGTTGAAGCTGGATTGTGTAGATTTGAATTTTGGTGGTTTTTTTTAAGTTTAACCACTTTGATGGTTATATTTATAATTAATGTGAATGTAAAAGAATAAGTGAAAATAAATAAATACATCTTATTACAATTTTAAAATACAAATTTTATTATGATATATATAAATTATATTTTGTTTTTATAATATTTTTAATTGGTTAAAAAATATATTTCTTTAAATGTAAGAAAATAGGTTAATGGTGTCATATGAATAGGTATTTGGAAAGAGTGAAAGTAAGGTATTTATGAAACATCAACTAGTTAATTTAAGTGGTGTGATTTTCTTTAAATAACAGTGATGAATTAACTTATATTAGTAAATAACAATCAATAATAATTGTTCTCACTTTTGGTTAACAATTAAATTATATCACTTTCTATATTTTTTCTATAAATAAAACCTAATTAAATTTTTTTAAACAATTTTTAAATATAATAACTATATATAAATATAATTTTCATAATGAAAACAATTCTTTAGTCTATGTTTAAAGTTAAATGTTATATATAAATATAAATTTTCATAATGAAAACAATTCTTTAGTCTATGTTTAAAGTTAAATGTTATGTATAGCAATTGAAAATTTGCGAGTGGAAGTCTTTTATGTATTTGATTGTTTGTTTTCATATTGAATTTTGTTTCATATATTATAAGTTGGAATCTTGGAAGAACTTAAATTTAAGGTGTTATTCATATATTATAATTGGAAAATTTTAATGAAAAAGATCGTGATAAAGTTTTTAGAGATATGTTTTAATTTTTAATAATTATAGTTAGATATATTTTAAATTTGTATATCTATTTGAATAGATAGAAGTTTTTGTTGAATTGATTTGAATTCATGTATATGTTTGAATTACAATACAATATTATTAATCAATTATTATTTATTCTATAAAATAAATCTTAAATAATTGAAAGGACACATGTTAAATACAAAATGTTTATATAGTTATACATTAACTTCTGAAATTAGAATGTTGTACATAAAATTATTTATAAAAATTATAATAATTATGTAAAAGAAAGATAAAATTAATAAATTTTAAGTGTTAACAATTTTTTTTTTTTTCATGATAATGAATTTAGTGTCAACAACTTAAAAATTCATGAGCATGCAGGTCTTATGCCACTAAGGCTAAGATCATTACACATAATTAATAAACTTAATAGTTACTCAAATAATCATCCACATATCAACTTGTTCTTATTTTTTAAAAGCTTTGACAAGATTAGAATAGTAACTTTATTCATAACTATATGAATAGTTTGACAAAACAATTATTTCCTCCTATTCTAAAATAGAATGGCATTTGACTTTGCTGCCATTGCTTTGGTTCTATACAATATTCATTTAACTTTAGGTGTATTCTATTTTATTAATATTCATTGTTTCTATTTCTCACAGAATCTACAACACAATCATTGATTTTAAACTGTATATTTTTTAAAATCAATTTTGAAGAATTGGAAGGAAAAAGAAAAACTACTTATTGGAATTACTAATAAAAGAAAAAAATAATAATGAAGAAAGAGATCAATGATAGGTCCGTGGTAATTGAATTTACAAACAATTGGCACCAAACCTTAATTTAATATTCTTACCATGTCCAAGAATTTGAAATCAAAACATATAATTACCATGACCATAAATTTACAATCAAAACAATTGCAACATAATTAGTGCTTTTAAAAGGGCCAAAACTCCGCTCATGTGAAAAATTTGAGTAATCCACTTCACATAGTATACAAGTATATGTCAATGGAGTGGTTAATATCACACTATGAGTGCATAACCTTCCTCTTGGTACCCCCAAAAATTGAATTAGTGTTCGAGATTATTGTTAAAGAGATCACAACTCATTGGAGAGGGAGAATGAAACTATAGAGATAGTTTGAATGGAGGAGGAAAATCCTAAAATATATTAGGAGATAATAGAAGTGGACATGGAAAAAAGAGCATGGGAAATAAAGAAGACATCAAATGAGAGTGAATAATAAATTATGTTGCAAATTTGGTTACAAGGTCGTTAAAAAACAAATACATGGTAGCATTGCACTTCACATCCAATATATGACATCACATGTATTTATTCCATTGGCATGAATTGACTTCAATGAATAGATGTAGTAGTTATCTAATATTAAAACTCCAAACTTAAGTTATCTATGGAAAAGTTTTTGCATTGTGTGGGTGTTAGCTGGTTAAAACTCAAAACTTAGGTATAACTTAAGATTGAAAATTCAGTTAAAACTTTCCCAAAATACAGAGAATTAATCAACTAATCAAACATATGATAAAAGTAATTTGATAAAAGTAATTTAAATAATATGAAAAATAATTATTTTATTAAATATATATACAACATTGAAAATTGTTGTTTTTTTTTTACATTTGTATAGAGTACTTTTTTTACTTTTTAAAGGAAACTATGTTTTAAGTAATAAAAAGATTTTATATATTAAAATTATGATCTAGTAAAAATGTATATTAACTATTTATATTAAAATTATGATCTAGTAATTTAATTATAAATTGATGATTGTAAGTATAAATTTTTAATGATTATATTGTAAAAACTTAAGAATGTCATGATTATGGAGAACTTCATATTAACATTATTTTTATTTTTATAGTGTTGTTAAATTAAACTTAAGAATGTCATGATTATGGAGAACCTCATAYTAACATTATTTTTATTTTTATATTGTTGTTAAATTAAATTGAATTAGTTTTTTTTTATTTTCATCCTCATACYCTTACATTTTGTTAAAATTTGGTTCTCCATGATGGAAAGAYAATGAATTTTGCATTTTAATAAATTTAYTTATGACAAAAGTCAATTATGAAAGTYAACTATYAATGRCATTCTATATAGGAGYTAACGTCATCCAAAACCCTAATCCAATGACTTGGATTAGTAAACAACCCTAATTCATTAATTGGAAATAGAAAACTATTGGCAAAAAACTATGTGCCAAAAAACYRTCCATAAATGAACACGAAAAACTRAAGACCGCCCAAAAATAGACACGAAAACCAAGGAATTGTTTTTTTCGAGGGCTCCCACCCCCCTACAAACCCTCGAGGGGGGGGGGGGCTAGTGCCCCCACCTCTTACCCCTGTTGTGCCCAGTGCAACATAGTCGTGYAGAGAATATAACACATACCCAACAAAACTAGTCGTTGAAGGAGGAATAATCAATGTGGACAAATGATAACAATTCTAGCTCATTTTTCAAAGGGAATTTGTCCCTAAATTGGAACATTGCACCTACTCCACCAAATCGAACCTATCACATGGATAAATCAATTTCTCAAGCATTATGAAAATGGATTTTATCCCATTTTGACCATGGAATGATGTAATAAAAAAAATATTATCAAACGATTTAGCCTCCAACCAATTGTGGATGAGTAAACCAAGAAAACCATTTTTTATGAGGGAGGTAGAAACTGGCTGTTATAAATAAAACTATATAAGGATAGCCCCTCTTCTAATTTTTGTTGTTGATACTTTGTGAGACTGTAATGCCACTTTTCAAAACTCAATTCTCTTGTGTCATTGTAGATTATATACTGTAATGTTTGATTTTCTTAGTCTTGGATATATTTTACTATGCTTTGACAAGGGTTCCTTAGGAGACTTGTGGGAGACAATCAACCAATCCATTGAGGGGCTACATAGTCACATGGAAGGGAGAAGATAGACCTCTGTCTCCTTACTCTCTTTATGGGATCCAAGTATAATATACCAAAGTTGTTGGACCAACTCCTTTGAGAGTAGATTCAACCAAGTGGTTTATTATCACTTCGACCCCATTTGATTGTTTATCATGGAAACCATCCTGTAGAGGATCTCTCCGAGAAAATCCAAGGAAGAACCCATTTCTTTTTGGATTTCTAGCATTGGGGGTGATAATGCTTCCACTCCAAACCCAATTGACTAGAAATCCGTTCGAGCCAATCTTAAGCTTGTAGGGTCATAATTGCAAAAACTCAGAGATATATTAAGGTAAAAGGTAAAGGTAAAAATTCTCTCAATTTCTTTAGCTATTAAATTTCAAAATATTTTTCAATCATCTTTTATTAAAAAAATACAAAAAAATCATACCTTATCTTTGTTATTAATTCTTATCTCTTGTAAGCTAGTA
>JASDQU011028947.1:11498-22486 GCA_032191745.1 Picea mariana | reverse complement strand
ATGTTTTTGTCATTTTTCGATATATTACCGTTCTTATTAGTAATGCTTGATTTTGTTTCCATTGCAGGATTGGAGTTACTCCGATGGCTACATTGGAAGCATGACTTCACGTAGTATTTTGATTTGTTTAGTAGTTAGGGTAGGTTTAGGAATAGGTTTTCTTTCAGTTTTATTTCTCACTATTTCTCTTTGTAATAATGAAGTCATGAACGCAAGTGGGCGCACCACGAGAACCATAATATGACTATTGTCAGGGAAGTCCACTTGATCCTTTTCTCTTTGCTTTTCGTTGAATATTTATTTTCAAAAAATGTAGTATCATCATGAAAAATCTTAATTGGAGAATAAAGAGATCTAAATCGTAAATTCAACCCTGACCCAAGGTACCACGAGTAGGATTGCTTTAACATCAAACATGATTTTTCTACTTTCTTTTAGTCTCCCAAGGGATTTTTTGCATGATGTTTTCAGATACAGCTTCTGTACATATTTTTCCGTTTGGATTTCTTTTCTTTCCAATTTTTCTTCGCTGGTGTGTTTTGTTTTCATTTTAGTTCATTGGTCCTTTTGAGTCGAACATCCCTGTTTTACAGTCTAGCTCAGACAAAGAGAAACATAAAGCTTCACCTTGAAAATAGCTATCAAAGGCTGTTGGAACATCTATTGATGTCCTTCTCTGAAATTGTAGGCTGGTTGAAGGTGTCTTTTATCTGAAAGTCGATTCCTCGGTTGCAATCTACACTTGAAAGTATTCATGAATATCTTTAAAAATTCTTTTTACGATGTCTCTGTTCCTTAGGAGAACAACTCAGAGATGTCTCTCTACTCTTGAAAGTCAATTTTATTAACAAACTATTTCCAGATCTTAATAAAGGACAGCTAAGAAATTTCTTCAAGGTCTGTGATTTACTAAGATGTGTCCAAAAACTAGAATTTTCAGCGTCACTCCGCTCTATTAAATATCTCTAAAAACTAAATAAATTTCCAAAGAGTTGTGGTAAGTGCTTGTAAACCCACCGGGATACTAAACAGGTCTGCTGACAGTGGGTAAATGCATGCATGACGCCAAGATAACTTCGTTGGGGTACTGAACAGGCCCACTAGTAGTGAAGCAATGTCAGGTAAAAGAAAATTCTTAGATATGGATTCTTTTTTACCTTAAATGTCCTTCATTCTGATTTGGAACTTCTTGACAGGATACAGATATCAGAGTGGGTTAATTGACATCCCTATCGAGGCTATGGATGCCTGCTGGTAGCAGTGGCCCTGTCAACAGTATTGAAGATTTTAACTTTAATATCGTGGCTCTCTTTTGTTAAGATTGTCATCAGTTGTCGTCTCTTTAAAATAACAATAGTCTAAAACTAGAATGCATTATAAATATTTACGATGTTCAGATAGCTTTTCGGTTGTTTTCAATTCAAAGTTTTTTTTTATCATTCTAATCTGAACTCATTCATTTGGCAGAGATAACTGCTTCTCCCAGCGTGTTGCCATTGTTGGCAGCAGTGATATAATTACTATTGTTTATAAGCTGCCTACACAGGACCTCTAAATTTTCATTACTCGACCAAAGCATTGTCACTAAACGACACTTGTCACTTGTCACTTTTTACATATCTTCTTTTCGATTTTTGTTTTCATGACTGTAAGCATGAAAACTCGCAGCTGGAAATGACATTTTGTTTTGATTTTTGATCAAAGGAGAACTGCTCATGTGGTTTATTATAGAATTGTCATATTTTTGCTATGAACACGATTATTCTCCTTGTTTATAACCCCTTGGTTCTAAATATGCCTTGATTGCATAAGTGAAAGACCTCCATTCATTAATATTTGATTGATATTGATAGAGTTTTGATTCATGAAACTTTGAATTATTCAATTGTTATTCGATGCACTTACCTTTGTGATTAATCTATGAATGCACGTACTATGGTTTTCAAAGTGTTCTGATCCTAGTATGCACACAATGCCAAGGTGGCATACAGAGTAAAACACGCCATTACTCTTCTGTGTGGTCTCGAGCTTCACGATTTTGCTCCCACGCATGGTGATTAATGCCTCTGCCTACCGTTTGAACTATCATAGCATTGTTTTGTTGAGGCTCGAGGCTATGGCTCTGTGGCTTTTTATCAAACCCTACCTATGAATTCTGTGTTGATTCCCTTCTGTTCGCCATGGCTCCAGTGGTAAGGATCAAGCCCAATGGCATCAAAACCTTGCTATCGTATGATAACGCCAGGGACGATTTAGAAAGGAACGGTTGGCATTTGTTCATTGAAAAATTTAAGGGTTTCAATCTGTGAGTTTCCCAAGAGTTTGCAATGACCTTCGATGGCTGCAAAGCAAAGATAGGTGACGTGTAGTTAGAGGTAACTGAGGAGTTTTTAAGCCAAGCCATAGGTTTACCAGCTGTCGAGCAAAAATGGTTCAAGAATGCAAAAGTTGAAGAGGTCCCCTGGACTTTGATGTTCACCTCACGGAAAATCGCTAGTTGCGATTGAGGTATGCCATTCTCATCCTTAAAACCTAGGTGGCATGATCTACTTGCTATTGTGAAACAGTTCATTACATGTGAAGGAAGATTTGGGTTAGTTTTCCTGTATCATTTGTGATTACTTATGAGTTTCATTGGATTCCCGTTGAATATGCCCTACTTCCTGCTTAGAAGTCTGTACAAGATGGGAAAACGGTTTAAGAAGCAGAGGTTTGATTCAAGTTTATTCCATCATGGTTTAATTAAAATTATCCTTGTGCATTAGTTGCAATTACAAAACGATTTTTGGGATGCTTTTATTTCACGAAATGGCTTTGGCAACAGTGAGTTGGGATAGGTTGATAAGTCGGTTATCATAGAAACCCTCGTGAAACCTACCGCCTCTCCTCCACCACTCCTTCCCTATGATCTTTCCCTTAATAATGAACCCTCGACCTACCCTGATGTTACTCAACCAGACAATCAATCGGGTTCACACCCAAAGAGTTTCACTAAAACTGTTAAAAAACCCACAAGGAAGAAGCTAAAGGGCAGTGTCGATGTTAATTATAAAAATAAAAGGGCTAGTCGTTTGATTTCACGATGTGCTCGAAATAAATTCAAACCCTGTGCAGACACAAACAACATGATTAACGTGAGTGAAGATTCAGACTTGGAAATCAAAAGATTCTTGGATGAAGAGGACCCTATGTCATGCGAGCTCTATCCTGATACACCCTATGACTATGTAAACAACCTGCCTCCATGTCTAAAGGATAACCCAGATTTCTCGGGCATTCGACTTTCTGATAGAACTACCTTTCGCGTGGATGATTCTCCAACCCTTAATACTGTCAATGCCAATGCACAGTTCCTACAGCCACATTATGATGAATGTCAATCCTGGATTGACAGGTATTATACAGATGTGCCTTTGCTACAGTCCCGGCTTAAATCTTTAAAAGACCAAGTGGATTCGTTGACAAATGAGAATAGTAGATTCCAATCCATAACTCAAGCAAAGGAGAAACGCCTAAAAACTACAGGATCTGTCATTTTTAAGAATGTCGAGGCAACAAAAACAATCGTAAACTCCAAGATTGATTGATATGTTTTAATCCCATGATTTGAGGTATGATCTTTTTGAAGTTTAGCATGATTTTGTCACTTTCAATTTAGGATATACGATTTGATTGAATTGATTATCTCTCTTATAAAGATTATCTTGTTTTGTTTATTGAATAAAATATGATTGTAGTTTCTATTATAACTAGCTACAGAATCGTAAGATTCTGTAGCCAGTTAGAAAAATTCGAATTGCTTGATTTGACAATTGAAAACATATCTAAAATCTTCCCATTTTCATTTGTTTTCAGAAACCCATGATTTCTAAGGAGATTTGAGGCACTGTTGAGATCTCCCAGCCATATGAACTTTATGTTTTTAGTAAATAGATCAGGTTGTTGATATTTTTATTCAGTGAAATTAGGGTGGTTGCATCCCCCACATTTTTGGAACAGATTTGATATCATCAACAGGAAACAATTTTGTTTCTTGGTACCTATATAAGAATGTTACTTTGTAAACATTTGATCATCTCTGCCTGGGGTAAGACTATGGATTTTTCATTTATAGACTTGAATGAAATATAATACTCGTCACAGCTTTAGCTTTTCCATATTGTGGTTTTATTCAAGTCATGTTTATTTCAATTTGTAAATATATTATGATTGCTTTCACTGTCATGGTTTACTACAAGTTGATAGAATAAAAGTTTATATATATTATCCATGTTCCATGTTCCATATTTAACACACAGTAATCATTCATTCAATTTGAATTAAGAGGTTTATCTCTAATTTCGATCAAACATTTATACGCAAGTTCTCATAGGAAGAATATTATCATTGTGGCTGCTTGTAAGATTATAAGGTTATTGTGACTGCATCTGTTATATGTTCTGTTGTTATGATTCAAACTTCATCATTGTTGCTTCACATTTATTAGCAGCAATTTTAGGATCTGTCACAAGTTTACCTCGTTAGATAAGGTGACTGGATGCTACACATCGAACACATATTGGATACAACAACAGGTCAGCTTGTTATTTGATTTCGTTAGCATAATAAATATAGAAGTTCCTCATAGTTAAAACACTTTTTCTCATCTGTTATTTCTTTGTTTAATTAGACTGTTTGATGTTTGATTTCTTTTATATAAACATTATAAGAAAACAAATCAAAAAGATTAAATAATAGCTTTACTGTTATTCAAAAAAATCAATTTACATTCGATTTTCACAGATTTAGATTAAAATTCATTTTTTGTATATATTAGAAATAGAATTATTTGTATATATTGTGTATATGATAAGTAGAGTTATTTTATAAGTATTAATTGGTTAAACTACAGATGTATATTAGATGTGTGTATATTTGTTAGCGATTGTCATTTATTAGATCCTTGTTTTTCCTTTAGTTATTTTTCTCTTTCTTTAGGACTTAGATCGGCCAACGGAGCCGCTAAACTCGTCGGAGTGAATTAATTCAAATGCCTTGGGTTAATTGGACAACCCTGGACCAGATTCACCCCTCCTGTTGACGAGCGGTCAATTTCGCCCGTCAAGAGGATGTTACAATATGGTATCAGAGCTCCAATTTTCAACACTGAGCCTGGATACACCGAGCAAGTTGAGTTGAAGAGAAATTTCAAAGAGAATTGATTTCGAAGTGGCCAAATTTCAAGTTAGAGAGTGTCCATGGTAAAAAAGTAGAAGCAATTGTGTAGAATTCTGAAAAGCCCCAATTTATGTTGTTAAATTCATGGGAAAATTGAGAAATTTGGCCAAGTGGTGAGATTTTCTTAATTTAATATCTGTTCTAGCAAATTCAGACATGGAATTGGTTGAATTTGAAGTTACAGGGAAGCCATGACAGATGGAGCGAGATTAGTTGATTAAAATTCTCAATTCGTGAATTGAGTTTGGGAAAACTTCATTCTAGAAATGTCAACCAACAACGATTTGTTGTTGCAGAGGTTGAATTGGTGTTATCATGGTGAAATTGAACAAATTTCATAGTTGTAGAATGTCTACGGTGAAAATTGGGAAAAACTTGGGCAAAAGCCCCAATTTCTATAGTGAAATTCATGAGGAATTGATGCGCACTAAAAATGTATGATGCACAGTGGAAAGCTTGTGTTGTGATGTGTGGAAAATAAGGGTGTGTGGCTACGCATGCTAAAATTTGGTGCTTCACAGTGCAGAGTGGCAATGCACAAAAAATAATGGTGTGCGGGTGTGCACACTTAAATTTGGTGTTGCGCAGTGCAGAGTGGTAATGTGTGGAAAATATTTGCGCGTGGGTGTGTGCACTTAAATTTGGAGATACGCAGTGCAAAGTGGTAATGCACAGAAAATATTGGTGCATGGGTGTGTGCACTTAAATTTGGCATTGCACGGTGAAGAGTGGTAATGCGCGGGAAACATTGGCACACGGGTGTGCACACTTAAATTTTGCGCTACACAGTGCAGAGTGGTAATGCACAGAAAATATTGGCATGCAAGTATGCGCACTTAAATTTGTCGTTGCGTGGTAATGCATGAAAAATATTGGCACACGGGTGTGTGCACTTAAATTTGGCGTTGCGCGGTGCAAAGTGGTAAGGCACGGAAAATATTGGTGTGTGGGTGTGCGCACTAAATTTAGCATTGAGCAGTGCGGATTGAGTGGTGCGTAATATTGGTGTGTGTGGTGTGCATATGCATAATAATGGCGCGCATGGTGTGCGTAGTATTGACAGAGCAGAGAGGAATTTTGTTGGTGCATGCACAATGTGGGTATATGTTGTCGCTCAACAATTTAATTAATGGTGCGCGCAGAGTATTGGTGTGCAGTGGGAGTGTATGAAAATTTGGCATGGTGTAGTTCATAGAGTGCAATGCATGTGGAAAATGAGCTTGTGACACAAAAATTGCACGCAAAAAGTATTAGTGCATGAACCAAAATTGTGTGCGGTGGATATTGGCATGCAACACAAAAGTAGTGCGCACCAGATATTGGTGCGACAAAGAAGTGATCCACAATGGTTAAAGGTGCGTAGAGAATGCACTACCTTATGGTGTTGCTATTCTAGCTAAATATGGGTGTAAGTTTTCAGATTTGTGCGTGCAAAGTCGCTTGGATGGTCTACAACAACATAAAACTAGTGAATTTCTTCAACATTTTATACTATTTGAAGGTCATCTTTTTGTAGCGTGTTTTTGAGGGCCTAAACAATGCTTTTAGCTACTCAAAAACCTCGAGAAAAGAGTGTAACAAGGTACACTTTGTCTCCTACAACCCAAATGAAAGATCCCAGAGAGAGATTTCTAATGGTGTAAATTGTTCGTCAAACAAAGCTTTTATGAGGAAGTTACAGGACAAACAATGGAGGGTAAATTTTAAGACCCAACTAACTTCGAAGGTGATCCATAATATATTTGTAGAATGAAATGAATACATATTATTATCAAAATATGCTTAACAAAGAATAACATGTATACAATAAAATTGGTTTCTATTCAATAAGGAAATAAGTTGAAACTGTAAAATGCAGTGGAAACAAGCTTGCTAGAATGGTGGCGGCTTATCTTTGAGAAGAGATATGAAGATTGCTCTCATTCACAAGAACATGATTACAATGAGAATTTGAAGGCATTTTTACAATAAACATGAATGTTGAAAACCCTAGAAATTCAAAAAACCTAACCCTAGGAGATGAAGTGCCAAAAGTCATGTGGGCCCCATTTGAGTAAGTTAGTACATCAACTTCCTAGGGTTGTAACTTTTGCATACAATCTTCGTTTTAGGTGCATGATAGCCCATTAGAAAGGTCTATCTGAGGAATACACAATTTCATTTTATCTATCAAAGGTCAAGTTGATTGTGGTGAGCCCTAAAAAACGTTGTTTAGGGCCTCAAAACGACCCCACAAGTTAGGGACCCGAAAACTAGGGAAACAACTGCCAAACTGGAAAAATGAAAAAATGAGCCAGTTGGAATAGGTGGGAGGCCACCGACATACATATGGATCAATACTCCATGCTTAGGAAGCAATGGTCTCCATTGCATTGAGTTCCCCCATTATATGAGGAAATTTCTGTTGAATTTGGCCCCGGGTGAGCCACTTGCCTTGGTGCAGGAGCTGGCCTACTTTGACAACTCGATAAAGATAGATCCTTTGCTAGTGAGTTCCCTTGATATGTTTGTCCACAATCTGGTCACTGGATTCTTGTTGTATGCAGTTGGTGTTGAACTCTATTGGTGTTATTTGTTCTATTATCTCTGAGGTGTCCAATAATGGTGGGAAATACGATTGAAGGATATCCACGTTGAACATTGGGTGCAATCCAAGGAAAGGAGGAATGTTGACCTCGAAAGAATTATCAACCAAAACCTTGGTGATGGTTTACAACCCATAACAGAGTGAGAGAATCTTCCGATGGGGTCCTGTAAGGCGCTCTTTCTGCAAGTGCAACCAAACTTTGTCGCCCACTTGAAACTTATGTGGCACCCAGTGTTGATCATGGCGCTGCTTGTACTTTTCATTGGACTTCTGTAGGATATCCTGAACTTGTTGGTAGATGTGATGGATCCGCTCAATGAACTAGGTGGCTTTTTCAACTTTATTTGGAGTAGGAGATGAGTCGACCGAGGTGACTGCAAGGGGTAGTGCAACATCTATGGGACCCAATGGTTGGAATCCCAACCCCACCCGAAAGGGGTTGTGGCCAGTTGAGCTATGCAGGGCTCGGTTGTAGCTACGATGGAAATAGAGGATAATCTCATCCCATGTGAAAGGGTGCTTGTAATTATACATGCACAATATATGCACAATCATTCAATTTACGACCTCGGTTTGGCCATCTGTTTGGGGGTGGAAGGTCGTGGATTTGGTGAGATTGGTGTACAGCAGTGACTGGAGGCTTGACCAGAATGTGCTGAGAAATCGACTGTCATGATATGAGAAAATGGTTTGTGGGATTCCAAAATGTAGCCAGACTCATTCAAAGAAGAGCTTGGAAGTGGCCTTTGCTGTGATGCTCTTCTTGCAGGCGGCCATAATTTCCATCTTAGAAAAGCGATCCACAACCACAAAAACATAGTCATTACCCTGCTTGGTGGATGAGAGGCCTGACATGTAGTCCATTGAGATGGATTCTCATGCCCTATCAGGAGTAGGTAGAGGGGTGTATAAGCCTTGTTTCTTAGTGGTTAGTTTGGAAATCGCGCAGGCAGTGCAAGACCTGATATACTTGATGAGATCATGTCAAAGTTTCAGCCAGTAGAAATGCTTCTGCAACATTGCCACTTTCTTTTCGACGCTGAAGTGTCCTGCCACTCGACTGTAGTGGGATTACTAGATCATATTTTCTTGCTCTCTTGATGGAACACAGATATGGCCCAGATGACACATCATCCCATCCTGAAGATGGAAATTAGCGACAACTATGTTTGTGCCCAACATTTGGTAGGTAGTGGCTAAGTCTGGGGCTGTCTCATAGAGTTGGGGCCATCCATAGGTGTCATGGCTACAAGAGTCTAGCACCGTGGTGAGTGTTGCAACTAGCGGTCTATTGAGGCAATCAACAATGCAGTTGGTGCTTCTCATTTTATACTTGATGTTGAGGTGGAATTGTTGCAAGTATGTGGACCACTTATGATGGCAGTCATTCTGCAGTTTTCCTTGTGTCTGCATGAACTGCAGTGGCTTATGATTAGTGTGGATTACTGTCTCTTTCCCAAGAATGTAATGTCTCCACTGTATGCAGGCTTGCACAATGGAGTACATTTATTTGTCACAAGTAGGGTACTTACGGACAAAATCTGATAGTGTCTCACTATGATAGTCCATGGGGTGGCCATGTTGAGTGAGAACGACACCCACAACATAGTCTCAAGCATCTGTATCGATATCAAAGGGATGTTGTAGGTCATGTAGTGAAATTACTAGGGATGAGCACAAGAGCTGCTTCAAATCATCGAACTCTTGTTGTTGGGACCGACCCCACACAAATTTTTTCTTACCACCACCCTTGGTTACTTGGCTGAGGGCCCATGCAATATGGGAGAATCCTAGCATGAAACTGCGGTAGAAATTAGTAAGGCCCAAGAATCTCTGAAGCTCAGTGAGTGTTGTTAGGGCTGGCCAATCACGAATAACTTGGATTTTGGCTGGATCCACATGTATGCCATGCTGATCAACAATGTAGCCTAGATAATGAACCCTGTCCATGTCGAAGGAGCATTTTTCCAAGTTGGCATAGAGATGGTGCTGTCGTAGGGTGTGTAGAACTTGCTGAAGATGTTGCAAGTGTTCTGCCCAAGTCTTGTTATAAATAAGAATGTTATCCATATACACCACTACAAAATTATTGGTGAATGGTCACAGGATATTGTCCATTATCCTCATGAAAGTGGCTAGAGAATTTTTCAAACCAATGGGGATGACCAACCATTCAAAAAGACCTTCCTTTTACTTGAAGGTGGTCTTCCATACATCTATTTTTTCTATTGGTACCTGGTGGTAGCCAGACTTCAGATCAATCTGATTGAAGTATTTTCCCTCCATGAGCTGATCAAGGAGGTCGTCAATTCAAGGAATCGAGTACCAGTTTCTGACTGTGATTTTATTCAGGGCCCAGTAATCAATGCAGAGTCACCAAGTTCCATATTTATTTTGTACCAGCATGATTGAGCTCCCACAAGGTGATGTGTTGGGATGGATGTGCCCCTTGTGGAGTAGTTTTTAGATCTATCGCTTGATCTCCTCATTCTCTAATAGAGAGTGACGGTAGATTGGCCCATTGGGAAGTGGTGCGCTTGGGGTTAGATCGATGGGATTCTTGACTTGACAGTGCAGAGGTACCCCGGTAGGTGAGGAGAAGATATCTGAGTATTCTTCCGCAACCTTATCCACTTGCTTTTGCTGTGTGGAGAGGTTGGCCATGGAGACCCTGGATGTAGTTGTGATCGTTCACTCATTCTGAGAGTGGATCACGAAGAATAAAAACTTTCTTGTTTGAGAGATGAACTTTCTGCATTGCTTGGAAGAGATCAAGGAAATATCATTGGGTGGGACTGCCTTGGGTATCCTGTACAATTTCTTGTTCAAAGTAATAATAACACTGCGAGGCCTAAACTCATATACAACATGACATTTCCATAAACATGGTTGGCCCAAAAGAAATTTACAAACTCTGAGAGGGGCAACATCACACAATACCTCATCTTTGAAGGGCTTGATGTCGTATGAAAGGTGATAGTGTTGACTGACACAGATGTTGCTTCCTTGGCAGATCCATCCGATGGTGTAGGGATGTGGGAACGACATTGTCGGCTATCAACGATGAAGTGCAGTGGGGTACCCTTCACCCACATCTGTGAGTGAAAAAGGCACTCTCCTTCCTCTAGATCATCTGGTTCACCGGGATGGAGCTTGGTGGTAGCAATGGTAGCACTGGGTTTTG
>JASDQU011028946.1:56881-80972 GCA_032191745.1 Picea mariana | reverse complement strand
CTTGTCTTGATGATATCTCATGTGAAGATGCAAGATTCCCTCTATTAAAAGATCACTGGAGCATCCTCTTTACTGCATTGTTGGCACTC
The DNA here is from genome assembly GCA_032191745.1 of Picea mariana. Classification (NCBI taxonomy): domain Eukaryota; kingdom Viridiplantae; phylum Streptophyta; class Pinopsida; order Pinales; family Pinaceae; genus Picea; species Picea mariana. Next base: position 80,883 of record JASDQU011028946.1, on the reverse strand, counting down.
CAGTTTACTCGTTACTTCTTCTTCAAGACCATAATGCTCACTGGCATTATTCTCAATATTCATGCAAGGGTCTTCAATGCTTTCTTTGCTTCTTTCTCTATAGGTTTCCTCTTCTTTATGACCTCCAATAGATAATAATGAAAGGGAATTTTTGGTGAACAATAATGAATAAACCCAATCTATTCCAACAACGCAAGAGGAGAACCAAACTTTAGAACACAAAGAATACAAAATGGAGGTCTAGGATTTGTAGTGTTATTCCTATTCTACCACATCACAAAATAGTGAACACAATATAAATGAAAAACAATACCCTCATATACCGATTAGAAAATTAAAACGAAGTGAGGACGAGATGATATGATATATAGAGTGGGTCTGTAGTGATCTTTGAGTATAAAGATGAATGAATGAACTTCTCTTGGTTTCGAGAATAAATTATTCTCTACTAAACAAGGACAACCACGTGAAGGTGAATGTATATACCATCGGACGATATTCATTTGATCCCCCGTCCATGTTCCCATATTTTCTACAATGTTTTGTAGCTATTGTTATTAAAACTCTTTCGGGACGTCTAGTACAACAATTTTTGCAAGGGCAATAACATTTACCGTCACCCTTTTCACCCTCTTTAATTCTTTTCCCAGCTCTAATTTTTTTTGACATTCTTCCTCACAGACTTATACTGAAACAAATATCTATTTTTTGTTCGCCAAGAAGACCTGCAAACCCTTTTTGAAGCGTTGTTATTATAGAAAAATTGTCGCAACATCCGTCAAATGCAACATATTTATAGATTTTGTAACGTCGCAATTCCGACGTCAAAAATTCCTAAGTGACCGTTGGTATTTTTACTTGGTGAACATACTAAGGTGATCGTTCGAGGGGAAAACCTAGTTTCCAAAACGTCGCAATTGCGACATATATCTTCACAAACGTGGCAAGAGAGACGTTCTAGTGGAAAACATGGCAAGAGAGACGTTAACGTCGCAAGAGAGACATCAACATGGCAAGACCGACGTTATCGGGCAACATGACTTTTTTTTTATATAAATTTCCTTTATTTTGCGACACTATGGACAATTTTGTCCATAACGCCGCAAATAAAACGTCGGAATTTTTACAATATGTACTAGTGTTAATGGTCGGTTTGGCAATAGCACAGGCAGTGTAGGACCTAATATACTTCCCAACCTCCTGTTGAAGTTTCGGCTAGTATAAATGTTTATGTAGCATCACCACTATCTTTTCGACACCGAAGTGTCCCGCCACCTGACTGTAGTGGGCTTCCTAGATCAGCTTCGCTCACTCACTTGATGGAACACATATATGGCCCAGACGACACAACAACCCATCCTGAAGATGGAAATTATTGACAACTTCATTTGCACCTTGTTGGAACAAATATTGAAATTTTGGCTTTCGATAGCTTAGGAGAAAAAAAATTATAGTGTTTAGCTACCGAAAGTGCAGACTTTCGGTAGCTTAAATCTCAGGTTTCATATGCCCTTAGCTGTCGAAAGTGTATTGGCCGAGACCAAGCATTCAAGCATCACGCATCAAGCCACATGGAGGAAGAGCTCACGAGGAGGCACAAAAAAAAAGAAATAAATGGAAATAAAATCACTATATTAAGGTTTCACACAAATGCCATGTCACCATTTCAGGGTTTCGACCATCGGAGGTTCAACCAACGTAAAAATTTTAACCATTGTTCTGAAATCCCGAAATTGGGTTTCAAGACTTTCGGTGGCTTACGGTGCTCCGAAATCGCACTGTTAGCCGCCAAAAGCCAGGACTTTCGGTGGCTAAGAGACCCCTGTTTTCAGCTTGTTAGCTGTCGAATCACAGATTTGTTTTAGTGGATAAACTACCTCAACAAAAAATCAGTTTTCTCAGCCATGGAGAGGCCATTTTGCATGCTAAAATGGTCGATTGACATCTACAGATCCTAATATTTCCATTGGTTCATTCATATTTTCATTTGGAGCTCGGGAAGGCAGTCAAAAGTCCCCCGAAAGATGAGGTTCATTTTCAGAAATGTGGCATTTTTTACTGTGCTGAGTCATCATTTTCAAATGATGATTCTGAGCGACTCGAATATCATTTTGAGAAACCGTTGGAGGTTTTTGTGCCTAACACATCAGAGATAAATAGCCTCCTTTAGTTTTCATACAGGTGTCACATATTGGGGGAATCGAATCCATCTCCGAGCCTTAATTTTCGGATCTCAGAATTTCTCCGTTTGACATATGTTTTTGAAAGGCAGATCTGGGGCAAATGGAAATGGATCTCAGGAAACCGAGAGAGGTTTTGGTCAGAAAAAATAGATGAAAAAAAAACTCTTTCATTTTATACATAGCTATCACGATTTGATAGATATAGAACCATAACCGCAGCCCCAGTTTTCAGCAGTTTGGCCCATTTTCTATGGCAGAAAGTTTCTGAATTTGATGGTAACTGTTGTTATCTTTTGGGAGGATTTCGACCTCAATACCTACATGAAATGCATTTTAATTTCTAGAGGTATTTCTTTTGGAATCCGAGTCATTTTTCAGTTATTCAAAAGGGGGAAGAAGACATATATTATTGTATCTTCTTGAAGAAGAGAGGAGAAAACAGCCCGAGAGCCTTTTGGAGGCTGGGTTTGTAATGCATTCCTTTTCAGCAAATATAGAATAGAGTGCCAAGAGATTCTACACCTTGTCACTGTCTAATTCTATCTTCTTCCTATGTTATTGTTTATGAAGTTTTCATCACTTCTCTTTCTTCCTTCCATTCATTAATTCAGCTTGTAATGGTTACAATTCAGTGATACTTCTACTATAGCTAATTTAAAGCATTCCTTAAAGTGCAGTTTTTCCTCTATTTTGCCATGAGTAGAACAAGACCTGCATCTTAACTGTTTTTCCTTATTTGCAAGTTTTATTTGTTCATATCTTTTCCTCTGACTTGCTATGAGTAAGACAAGACTTGTGTTCAGATATTTGAAGTTTGGTGTTATTTCTTCCATTGAAATAAAGATTAGACCTATCAGAATTAGATACCTAACTCTTTGTTTTAGTCTTCTTCATCTCATATCCTCTATCCATCTTCTTTATTAAATCAATTAGACAAACGATGTCATGCCTCTTCGTTTCTGATCTATAAATGAGTGAAGGGCCTGTTTTAGACCTAGTTCTAGAAGCCTCTTATGACTGATCAATCAACAAATTTTATTTCATTTAAAATGTGCTAAGGCTTGGCTCTATTACAGCCTAGAGTCAACTCTTATGACAACATTTTCTGGCACCATTGTCGAGGACGGAGAACAAAGTTATCTTCCCTGGGATACGACAAAGTTCAGATCTATCTCTTGATGGTGAACAAGGGATAGACATTCAATTCGTTGTGATCATTCACCTGGCGACTCCTTGGTTAGTAGACTCTACTTGATTTTGTTGGCGACTCCACTGGTCTCAAATGTCGAATTCGTTCGTTGCTCGAATTTCCGCAAGGTTTGCTCCTCTGGACTTTACAAATGTTTATGGCTTTCCAAACACTATTCCAGACATTAAAATTTGGGAAGATGTCCTTCCTTAATTTGGAGAATATGGGGATGAAAATCCCGCTCAACACTTGTTTGAATTCCACAAGATCATGGAGGAATTAAATGTACATCATGAAGATGTCCTCATGATTTTTTTTATGTTTTCATTGGAAAAAGATGCTAGACTCTGGTATAAATCTTTACCCCATTCCAGTATTCCTTCATTGAGATATTTTCACACACTTTTTCATCAACATTGTAAGAGGATATATTCAGCTAAAATCCTTTTTGAAGATTGTTGTAATATAGGATTCATAAGACAAAAAGATCATACAAATCCTCTTGAAGAGGAGGAAGAAACAATAGAAATTTCTCAAGTTGATGAAGATGATCAGTATGAGGAAGAGTTGGCTCATAAAGAAGATTGATCTTGTGAACATACTCAAGAAGAAGATATTCAACATCATGGTCAACCTGCAAAAGAGATAGAAAGGAATGATTGTTGTTTTATTCAGAAAATACAGAGACCACCTCCTCCTTTGACTGAAGAAGAAATAGATATGTTCTTGCATAGCTATGTTGCAGCCCCTACTCACACAGATTTGCAGCTTTCACACAATCCCGGATATGAGTGTCAAACTTCTTCCATTTCTGAAAATGTAAATCTGTTTTTAAATGATGACAGTCATGTATTTCATGGAACTTTACAGGAATTTAGTGAACCTATTTATGATGATTTCCTGCCAGGAGATCAGATTTTAGACTTTGCTTTGTTTCATGAAAAATATATGGTTGCCATGTTTAATGATCATGAAGAAAGTTTTTTGTTCGAGAATGCTTTAGACGTGATTTGTAGAAGTATGATTCTGAAATAAATAGTATGCTAGAGATAGTAACAAAGTGTCCTTTTCTTGAGAGATCCACAGTTGATGTCTCGAGTTTTTGTTTGACTGATGACCCTCTTGATTTATCTGCTGAACCTAAATATGATGAGTATAGTGATGATTATTTCATCATTTCTGTAGAACAACTTGCTACAGATTTTTCATGGAGAGATGAGGGTCTTCAGACAAGATTGTGCCATGACTTTGGAGATGCCATTGCAGATGATCTTGAAGGATGCTTATATATTCTCTTCAAGAATGATCCTGAGCATTCTAAATCAGAACATAGAGTAGTCCTAGATGTTTTAAAACCTCATGACCATATATTTTTCCAAGATCCTTTTGCTGATCTTTTAGATTCATTTAATGGAGGAGTATGTTATGTCATGGATATTTGGTCACAAGAATCGATAAAAGGTTTGGAAATTCATGATCACCAACAAGTCAAATGGGAGTTGTCAGTTTCCTTTTTCAGCCTGCTCAAAGAAAGTGTGAGAAAATTTCAAATAACTAGACAATTATTGGATTGGCTTCACTGGCATTTTCGTATCATTTGATTCAGTGGGAATTTTTCAGTAGTTAGAGTAGGTGATGTATATAAATAAGCTTGAATTCGAGCATTAGATTACAACAGTGGTTTTCAATATGTTTTCAGTTCAGTTTTGAATCCATTATGGTTTTGTTTTAAAGTATTACGACTCCATAGCCCAATGAATGAATAAGCGGTTTTCGTTCCGAAAAGATGCAAGTAAAGTGACAGGGTTCAGAGTTTGATAAGGATGATTTCGGGTCGCCCAATGGATGAAGGCACTTGGTCTACTGTTCTTGGTGCTTTACAGGAAAGCACCATCCCTAGATGGAGCCTATGTTGGAACAAATATTGAAATTTTGTCTTTCGGTAGCTTAGGAGAAAAAAATTATAGTGTTTAGCTACTGAAAGTGCAGACTTTCGGTAGCTTAAATCTCAGGTTTCATATGCCCTTAGCTACCGAAAGTGTATCGGCCGAGACCAAGCATTCAAGCATCACGCATCAAGCCACATGGAGGAAGAGCTCACGAGGAGGCACGAAAAAAATGAAATAAACGGAAATAAAATCACTATGTTAAGGTTTCACACAAATGCCACGTCACCATTTCAGGGTTTTGGCCATCGGAGGTTCGGCCAACGTAAAAAGTTTAACCATTGTTCCGAAACCCGAAATCCCGAAATCCTGAAATCGGGTTTTGGGACTTTCAGTGGCTTACGAAACTCCGAAATCGAACTGTTAGCCACCGAAATCCAGGACTTTTGGTGGCTAAGAGACCCCTGTTTTTGACTTGTTAGTTGTCTAATCGCAGATTGTTTTTAGTGGATAAACTGCCTCAGCAAAAAATCAGTTTTCTCAGCTGTGGAGATGTCATTTTGTGTGCTCAAATGGTCGATTGACATCTACATATCCTAATATTTTCATTGGTGCATTCATATTTTCATTTGAAGCTCAGGAAGGAAGTCAAAAGTCCCCCTAAAGATGAGGTTTGTTTTCAGAAAAGTGGCATTTTTTATTGTGTTGAGTCATCATTTTCAAATGATGATTCTGAGCGACTCGAATATCATTTTGAGAAATGGTCGGAGGTTTTTATGCCTAACACATCAGAGATCAATAAACTCCCTCAATTTTCCTACATGTGTCGCATATTGGGAGAATCGAATCCATCACCGAGCCTTAATTTTTGGATCTCAGAATTTCCCCATTTGACACATGCTTTTGAAAGGCATATCTGGGGCAAATGGAAATAGATCTCAGGAAAACAAAAGAGGTTTTCGGTAAGAAAAAATAGATGAACAAAAACCTCTTTCATTTTATAAACAACTATCACGATTTGATAAATACAAAACCATAACCGCATCCCCAGTTTTCAGCAGTTTGGCCCATTTTCTATTGTAGAAAGTTTTTGAATTTGATGGTAATTGTTGTTATCTTTTGGGAGGATTTCGACCTCAATACCTACATGAAATGTCTTTTCATTTCTAGAGGGATTTATTTTGGAATCCGAATCATTTTTCAGTTATTCGAAAGGGGGTAGAAGACATATATTATTGTATCTTCTTGAAAAAGAGAGGAGAAAACAGCCCGAGAGCCTTTTGGAGGCTGGGTTTGTAATGCATTCCTTTTCAGCAAATATAGAACAGAGTGCCAAGAGATTCTACACCTTGTCATTGTCTAATTCTGTCTTCTTCCTGTGTTATTGTTTATGAAGTTTCATCACTTCTCTTTCTTCCTTTTATTCATTAATTCAGCTTGTAATGGTTACAATTCAGTGATACTTCTGTTGTAGCTAATTTAAAGCATTCCTTAAAGTGCAGTTTTTCCTCTGTTTTTTCGTGAGTAGAACAAGACCTACATATTAATTGTTTTTCCTTATTTACAAGTTTTATTTGTTCATAGCTTTTCCTCTATCTTTCTATGAGTAAGACAAGACCTGTGTTCAGATATTTGAAGTTTGGTGTTATTTCTTCCATTGAAATAAAGATTAGACCTATCAGAATTAGATACCTAACTCTTTGTTTCAGTCTTCTTCAGCTCATATCCTCTATCCATCTTCTTTATTAAATCAATTAGACAAACGATGTCATGCCTCTTCATTTTTTATCTATAAATGAGTGAAGGGCCTATTTCAGACCTAGTTCTAGAAGCCTCTTATGACTGATCAATCAACAAATTTTATTTCATTTAAAATGTGCTAAGGCTTGGCTCTATTACAGCCTAGAGTCAACTCTTGTGACAACACACCCAACATTTGGTAGGTGGTGGCGAAGTCAGGGTCTGTCTCATAGAGTTGGGGCCATCCAGATGTCTCATGGCCGCAAGAGTCTAGCACCGTGGTGAGTGTCACGACTAGCGGTCTGTTGAGGAAATCAGCAACGAGATTCATGCTTCTTGTTTTATACTTGATGTTGAGGTGGAATTGCTACAAGTATGTGGACCACTTTTGATGGCAGTCATTCTACAATTTTCCCTATGTCTGCATGAACTACAGTGGCTTATGATCAGTGTGGATGACTATCTCCTTCCCAAGAATGTAATGTCTCCACTGGTGGCATGCTTAGACAATCGAGTACATTTCTTTGTCGTATGTAGGGTACTTACGGATAATATCTAATAGTGTCTCACTATGATAGGCCACAGGGTGGCCATGCTAAACGAGAACGACACCCACAACATAGTTTGAAGCATCTGTCTCGATCTCAAAGGGATGTTGCAGGTCTGGTAGTGAAAGATCTGGGACTAAGCACAAGCGCTACTTCAAATCATCGAACGCTTGTTGATGGGAACGGCCCCATGCAAATTTCTCCTTACCACCACCCTTGTTTATTTGGCTGAGGGCCCATGCAATATGGGAGAAACCCAACACGAACCTGTGGTAGAAATTAGCAAGTCCCAAGAAGCTCTAAAGCTCAATGAGTGTTGTTGGGGCTGGCCAGTCATGGATGACTTGGATCTTGGCTGGATCCACATGTAGGCAATGCTGATCAATGATGTAGCCCAGGTAATGGACCCTGTCCATGTTGAAGGAGAATTTTTATAGGTTGGTGTATAGCTTGTGCTGCTACAGAGTGTGTAGAACCTGTTGAATATGTTGCAAGTGTTTCACCCAAGTCTTGCTGTAAATTAGAATGTCATCCAGATACACTACTACAAAAGTATTAGTGAATGGTCGCAGGATATCATCCATCATCCTCATGAAAGTGGCTGGAGCATTTGTCAAACCAAAGGGCATGACCAACCATTCAAAAAGTCCTTCCTTTGACTTGAAGGTAGTCTTCCATACATCTGTTTGTTCTATCGGGACCTGGTGGTAGCCAGACTTCAAATCGATCTTACTGAAGTATTTGGCCCTCGTGAGTTGATGAAGGAGGTCATCGATTCGGGGAATCGGGTACCAGTTTTTGACAGTGATTTTATTCAGATCCTGGTAATCAATACAGAGTCACCAGGTTCCATCTTTCTTCTATACCAGCACGATTGGGCTCCCACAAGGTGATGAGTTGGGGTGGATGTGCCCCTTGTGGAGCAGTTCTTGGATCTGTCACTTGATCAATTCATTCTCTAACAAAGAGCGACGGTATACTATCCCATTGGGAAGCGATGCGTCGGGGGTTAGATCGATGGGGTGCTTGACCTGATAGTGTAGAGGTACCCCTGTAGGTGAGGAGAAGATATCTGAGTATTCTTCCACGACCTTATCTACTTGCTTCTACTATGTGGAGAGGTTGGCCACAGAGACCCTGGATGTAGCTGTGATCTTTCTCTTATTCTGAGAGCGAATCACAAAGAACACAAACTTCCTCATCTGAGAGATGACCTTCCTACATTACTTAGCAGAGATCAAGGAAATAACACTAGGTGGGACTGCCTTGGGTATCCTGTACAATTTCCTGTTCAAAGTAATAATAACACTACGAGGCCTAGACTCATATACAACATGACATTTCCATAAATAAGGTTGGCCCAAAAGAAAATCACAAACTTCGAGAGGAGAAACATCACAAGATAACTCATCTTTGAAGGGCTTGATGCCATACAAGAGTCGACATTATTGGCTGACGTGGAGATCGCTTCCTTAGTGGAGCCATCCAATGGTGTAGGGTTGTGGGTGCGACGTTGTTGGTAGGGCTAGTCGCTTGACAACCTCTACTGAGATGAGGTTCTTTTGGCTACCGCTATCAATGATGAAGTGCAGCAGGGTGCCTTTTACCCACATCTGTGAATGGAATAGGTGCTCTCCTTCTTCTGGATTGTCTGGTTCACGAGGCTAGAGCTTGGTGGTAGCAATGGTGGCACTGGGTTCCACATCAATGATCTATCTTCCCCTTTCTGGTTCTGTCTCAGAGTCAGAATCTACATCTAATTCAGAGGCTTTCACTTCGGCCACCAACGATTGCTTTGAGCGATAGTCAGCAATGTTATGCCAAGGGCTCTTATGGAAGTCACACCACTTCCCTGTATCTTTCTTTATCTTTCTGGTGTCCTTCTTTGCTTGCGGCTTGTATTGGTTTTCCTGATACTGTCCATCTTTTCTCTGTCCTTTGCTATGTGGGTTGGGGCCACCCTTTCCTGGCTTTTGTTGTGAGGGGTTCCCAGGCCCAAATTGTCACATCTTTTGTTTGATATTCTACTCGATTTTGACGGCATATTGGTAGGCCGCACCCAAGGATGAGATGTCCATAAATTCCATTTCGATCTGGATGTATCTATGCAGAGAACCGCGATACTTGAGCACTAGATGTCACTCTGAATCTTTGATACCCAACTTGGTGCGCAAGGTATGAAAGATAATTGTGAAATCTGGCACTGCTTGGTCTCTTTCTTGCCGGACTGTGGTCCATTTGGTATACAGGTCGTCATAACTTCTGACAGGGTAGTATCTTTCCTTAATAGCATCCCTGAAGGATTCCCAGGTGGCTGTGACTAAAAATAATGCGGTTTCCTCCATTTCCTTTTGCTCACATAAAGTTTCCCACCAATCTTTAACATGGGGAACGTCTTTGAGGAGAGCAAAAGTAATCTTTTCTCTATTCAAAAATTTATGAACAGAAAAATACCCTTCTTGTAAATTCAACCACTTTTCTACAACATCTGTGTGCATCTGACCTTCAAATATAGGAATATCAAAGTTTATTTGTACCTTGAAGGGGGCGACACCTCCGTTCAAAGAAGATGTGTCACCTGTTGGTAGTCGTCGAAGGATTTGCACAAAACTATCCATCATCTCGTTCCTCTATTGTGTGAGGGCTTCCTCAATCAACAGTTTGAAAGGATCTCTTGTTTCGTCATAATTATTTTCTCCTACCATGGGAGGTCACTTGGGCATGCAAGAGCTTCTGTCCTCAAGAGAAACAAGCTCGAGACCCAACTCTTTGTACTCCGACCTCGTTGGGGACATGCATTAAGATGACAAGGAGCAGATCGCTCTAATACCACTGATCTAGATTTTATGAGTAGAACAAAATGAATACAGATTATTAACAGGTGCTTAACACAAAATAACAGAGATACAGTAAAACTGGTTTTCTATTCAATAACAAAATAAGCTGAAACTATAAAATGCAGCGGAAACAAGCTTGTTGGAATGGTGGTGGCTTATCTCTGAAAAGAGATATGATGGCAGTGTGCATTCGCAAGAAGAAGGTTACAATGAGGCTCTGAAGGGATTTTTACAATGAGAAAGAATGCCAAAAATCCTAGACATCCAAAAACCTAATCCTAGGAGATGAAGCGCCAAAAGTCATGTGGGCCCCGTTTGGGTAAGTTAGTACATCAACTTCTTGGGGTTGTAACTTTTGCATATGATCTCCGTTTTAGGCGTGTGATAGCCCGTTGGAAAGGTATCATAGAGGATATTCATTTTTGGGGCTCAATCATGCATTAGGCCATCATTAATAATATTGATACCGAAAAACCTTCATTTAGGCCCTCAAAATGGCCCCAGAACTAAAAACTGCTAAAAATAGTAAATTGCCAAAAATGTCAGAAAACTATTTTGAGCCAATTGGAAAAGGTGGCTGGCCACCGATATCCATATGGATCAATCCTCCCTCCTTAAGAAGCAATGGTCTCCATTGCATTGAGGTCCCCCATTAGATGAGGAAATTTCTGTTGAATTTGGCCTCGGGTGAGCCACTTGCCGTGGTGCAGGAGCTACACTGCTTTGACGACTCGATAAAGTTGGATCCTTTGTTGTCGAGTGCCCTTGATCTGTCTGTCCACAATATGATCATTGGATGCCTATTGTATGCAGTCGGGGTTGAGCTCTGTTGGTGTCAGCTGTTCTGCTACTTCTGAGGTGTCCAATAATGGTGGGAAATAAGGGCGAAGGAGATCCACGTTGAACACTGGGTGCAAGCCAAGGAAAGGAGGAATGTTGAGCTCAAAAGAATTATCCCCCATGGACTTGGTGATAGTGTATGGTCCATAACAGAGTGGGCGAAGCTTCTGATGGGGTCCTATAAGGTGTTCTTTCTGCAAGTGCAACCAAACTTTGTCGCCCACCTGAAACTTATGCGGCACCCAATACCCACAGCCTTGGTGATGGTGTATGAACCATAATAGAGTGGGAAAAGATTCTGATGGGTCCCTGTAAGGTGTTCTTTTTGCAAATGAAACCAAACTTTGTCACCCACCTGAAACTTATGTGGCACTCGATGTTGATCATGGAAATGCTTGTGCTTGGCATTAAACTTCTATAGAATATCTTGAACCTGTTGGCAGATGTGATGGATCTGCTCAATGATCCAGGTGGCTTTGTGAGATTCTGATGGAGCAGGGGATGATTCGGCTGAGGTGGTCGCCAGGGGTATTGAAACATCCATGGGGCCCAATGGTTGAAGTCCCAACCCCACCTGAAAGGGGTTGTGGCCAGTTGAGTTATGCAGGGCTTGATTGTAGCTATGTTGGACATAGGGAAGACTCCCATCCCATGTGTAGGGGTGTTTTGAATTGTACATGCACAGGATATGTATGACTATCCGATTGACGAACTCAATTTGGCCATCTTTCTGGGGGTGGAAGGCAGTGGATTTGATGAGCTTGGTATCCAGCAGTGACCAGAGGCTTGACCAGAATGAGATGAGGAACCGATTGTCACAGTCTAAGATAATGGTGTGTGGTATCCAAAAATGTACCCATACTCGTTCAAAGAAGATATTTGCAAGGTCTTATTCTATGATGTCCTTCTTGCAGGTGGCTAGAATCGTCATCTTGGAAAATCGATCAACAACCACAAAAACACAGTCATTTCCCCTCTTGGTGGATGGGAGGCACGACATGTAGTCATTGAGATGGATTCCCATGACCTATTAGGAGTAGGAAAGAGGGGTGTAGAGGCCCTGTTTCTTAGTGTTTAGTTTGGAAATAGCACAGGCAATAATGGCAGTCATTCTGCAATTTTCATTGGGCCTGCATGAACTATAATGGCTTGTGATCTGTGTGGATGACCATCTCCTTCCCAATAATGTAATGTCTCCACTGGCATAAATCTTGCATAATGGAGTACATTTCTTTGTCATAAGTAGGGTACCTATGGACATCATCTGATTGTGTCTCACTATGATATGCCACGGGGTGGCCTTTTTGAGTGAGAAAAATGCCCACAACATATTCTGGTAATGAAAGTATTGGGGATGTCTCGATCTCAAAGGGATGTTGCAGGTCTGGTAATGAAAGTACTAGGGATGAGCACAAATGATTCTTCAAGTCAGTGAAGTCTTGTTGTTGAGACATGCCCCACACAAATTTTTCCTTACCACCACCTCTGGTTACTTGGCTGAGGGCCCATGTGATATGAGAGAATCCCAACATGAACCTGCGATATAAATTGGCAAGGCCCAAGAAGTCCCAAAGTTTAGTGACTTTGGTTGGGGCTGGCTAGTCATGGATGATCTGGATCTTGGTTCGATCCACATGCACACCATGATGATCAACGATGTATCCTAAGTAATAGACCTTTTCTATGCCAAAGGAGCATTTTTCCAAGTTTGCATATAGTTTGTGTTGTCACAAGGTTTGCAGAACCTGCTAAATATGCTCCAAGTGTCCCGCCCAAGTCTTGTTGTAGATGAGGATGTCATCCAGATACACCACTACGAAAGTATTGGTGAAATTTCATAAGATATCATCCATCATCCTCATAAAAGTTGTTGGAGCATTTATCAAACCAAATGGCATGACCAACCATTCAAAATGACCTTCTTTTGACTTTAAGGCAGTCTTCCATACATCTGTTTGTTCTATTGGGACCTGGTGGTAGCCAGACTTCAGATCAATCTTACTGAAGTATTTTTCCCCCATCAGCTAATCAAGGAGGTCATCGATTCGAGGAATTAGGTACCGGTTTCAAACTGTGATTTTATTCAGATCCCGGTAATCAATGTAGAGTCACCAGATCCCATCTTTCTTCTGCACCAACACAATTGGGCTCCCACAAGGCGATGAGATGGGATGGATGTGACCCTTTTGGAGTAGTTATTGGATCTACCTCTTGTTCTCCTCATTTTCTAATGGAGAGCAGTGGTAGATTGGCCCATTGGGTAGCAGTGCGCCTGGGGACAGATTGATGGGATGCTTGACCTGGCAGTGCAGAGGTACCCCGGTAGGAGAGGAGAAGATATCTGAGTATTCTTCCACGACCTTATCCACATGCTTCTGTTGTGTGACGATATCTGCCACGGAGGCCCTAAATGTGGTTTCGATCTTTCATTCACTCATAGAGTGAATCATGAAGAAGACAAACTTCTCAGTCTAAGAGATGAACTTTCTACATTGCTTGGCAGAGATAAAGTAAATAGCACTAGGAGGGACTATTTTGGGTATCTTATACAATTTCATGTTCAAAGTAACTGTTGGCACAGGGGAAGACCCAGTGTTCAACACTTCAACAACATGCCAACAGAACCCTAACTACTAGCCCTTTCGACAACACCTGTGAAGCAGATGAAGTCTCACCCGAGGTAGAGGCAGGAGGGGTTGCAGGACTCACGTGTCTACAACCAGGCTGGGACACAAATCTGTGATTAAAATACTTAACAGAGCACTTAAAAAACAATATGCATTAGTTTCTTGAATCTCATTCACATCGCAGATCAAACCCTAATTACAGAACAACGCAGTAATGATAAAGATCAAGCACTTCAAATCACTTAACACATAGAATTAGCTCAGATCTAGAATTCATTCATCTTTAAGCACTAAGATTCAGATGCATTCATTATAAAAATAACACTAAGAATACAAAAACATAAAAAACATCGCACAAAGCACATCAAGACACAGGATATATGTGGTTCACCCCAGTGTGGGGCTACGTCCACCAAATTATTCTTCTTCTTTATTAGTCTTCAATATTCTTACATTCATATTCTCCTGTGCACAAACCCAGAGAGCCAAACTCTGCAGATGACAAGAGATCTATGGGTTGCGCACCAGATCCTCCTTCCAAAAATTAGGTCAAGGCATAGAGCCAACTCCTTACTAGCACAGAGCCTTACTAACATATCATGCACATAGCCAATCAACCAAATCTCTTACATTGCTTGCACTAAGCTTCTACTAATTTCTACATTACATTGCTTCCTATATATACTTTTACAAAATGGCCTAAACATGGGTAAAACCATGGGCCAACATCCCATAACTCATTACATAAACCCTAGTAAACCCTTTGCTTGGTCCACAAGCTCGCAAAACAAGCGACATCCCGTGATTTTAGCTACACGTGGGCACTCCGTCTTCGACTAGCTTGTCGAAGTACCAAAAGTTGTCAAACACGACCAATGTTTCTTCAAAACTTGGTCAAGGGAAAACAGACCCCCAACACTCACATGTGACTCATCTCGAGTTAGTCAGATCTGGGAACGCTCCTTCAAAGGCCTCGAGTTTAGCTTGATCTGCCTCAAGGAATTCCTTAGCAAGATGTCCCGATCTTCTGCAATTATAACACAGTGTCAATCCTCTCTTTATTTTAAACGAGCCCCAACCTTTCCTGTACTATGCACTGGGATCACAGTGTTGGATCTGCAATCTGCAAAAAAAAAATCTAGGTTCCTGCATCCATTTATTAGTCCAAAAATTCTTTCTATGCATAGGAATAACATATTTTTCTTTATTTCTATCAAATTTATTTATATCAACTCTTTCTTCTAACGGTTCCCTAACATTCAGGCAAGGACAAATTCTATCAAATATACCTAGATTCATACTTTCAAAGAAAAACTTTCCACTTATCTTGCCTTTACTAGAGCAAAAATCTTTAAGAACATACCTCTTTTCTTAAGATCTGGTTTCTTTCCTAGCACAAACATTCACAAGTCAAGTAGAATACTATGCACTACAACAACATATCTATGCACAGAGCGTTCTATTTTCTTCAGTTCCTAGCAATCACAGTTTCAAGTCTCAGCAATGGAACCATTTGTTGGCATAGGGGCAGACCCAGGGTTCAATGCTTCAACAACACACCAAAAAAACCCTAACTATCGGCCTTTTGGAAACACCTGCGAAGTAGATGAAGTCTCACCCGAGGTATAGGTAGGAGGGATTGCAGGAATCAGGTGTCTACAACTAGGCTGGGACATAGATATGTGATTACAATACTTAACAAAACACTTAAAAAACAATATGCATTGGTTTATTGTATCTCATTCACATTGCAGATCAAACCCTAAGTATAGAACAATGAAGTAATAATAAAGATCAAGCACTTACAATCACTTATCACATAGAATTAACTCAGATCTAACATTCATTCATCTTTAAGCACTAAGCATTAGATGCATTCATTATAACAATAACACTAAGCAGATAAACACATAAACAACATCACACAAAGAAAATCAAGACACAGGATATACATGGTTCACCCCAGTGTGGGGCTACATCCCCCAACTTCTTCTTCTTATTTATTAGTCTTCAATCTTCTTACATTCATCTGCTCCTATGCACAAAGCCACAGAGCCAAACTTTGTAGAGGAAAGGATATTTTTGCACTACACACCAGATCCTCCTTCCCAAAATCAGGTCAAGGCATAGATCCAACTCCTTATTAGCATAGAGCCTTACTAACATATCATGCACATAGCCAACCAACCAAATATCCTACATTGCTTGCAATAAGCTTCTACTACTTTCTACATTAAATTCCTTCCTATATATACTTTTACAAAAATTCCTAAACATGGGTAAACCCATGGGCCGACATCCCATAACCCATTACATAAACCCTAGTAAACCCTTTGCTTGGTCCACAAGCCCAAAAAACAAGTGAGATCCCATTATCTTAGCTCCGCCTGGGCACTCCAACTTTGACCATCCTGTCGAAGTCCCAAAAGTGGTCAAACATGACCAATGTTTCCTTAAAACTTGGTCAAGGGACAACAATAATAATAACACTATGAGGCCTAGACTCATATACAACATGATGTTTCCATAAATAAGGTTGGCCCAAAAGAACATTACAAACTTCGAGAGGAGCAACATCACACAATACCTTGTCTTTGAAGGGCTTGATGTCGTACAGTAGTCGACACAGTTGGTTGACACGGAGATCATTTCCTTGGCAGAGTCATCCAATGGTGTAGGGTTGTGGGTGTGATGTTGATGGCAGGGAAATCCACTTGATGACCTCTGCTGAGATGAGGTTCTTTTGGATACCGCTATCAACAATGAAGTACAGTGGGGTTCCTTTTACCCACATCTGTGAATGGAAGAGGTGTTGTCCTTATTTCGATTCATCTGGTTCAACAGGCTAGAGCTTGGTGGTAGCAACGGTGGATGTTGGCCCTTGACCAAGTTGTGTGGAAATGTTGATCATGTTTGACCAATTTTGGGACTTCGACAGGCTGATCGAATATGGAGCACTAGGTGAAGTGGAGATCAAGGGATATCACCCCCCTTTTGTGAACTTTTTGGGTTTTGGGTTTATGTAATGGGTATGGGATGTCGACCCATGGGTTTACCCATGATTAGGCCCTTTTGTAATGTATAAATAGAAAGCTAGGCGATGTAAGTAGGGAGATGTGGTGTTATGTGCTATATTGTACTGAGTGCAAGTGATGTAAGTAGTTGGATATATGTGATTGAGTTAGCTTTGTGCAAACTGTGTGTTGAGAACTTGCATAGCTAAGTGCAAGTGACTGTAAAGAGACTGTGTGTTGTGACTTGACTCGGGGAAGGAGGATCTGGAGAGGTGCACACAAATCTCATGTATTATGTGGAGTGGGTTTTGATGCTCTGTGCATGTAAGGATATTGACAGAAGATAATAAAGAAGATGAAGAGTTGGTAGACGTAGCCCCATGTTGGGGGTGAACCACGTATATTCTGTGTTATCATTGCTTTGTGTGATTGATGTGATTTATGCTTAGTGTTTTCATCTTTATGTATGTTAGGTGCATCTGATATAGTAGCTTGGTGCTTAATGATGTGTATGAATGCTAGATATGATATATTTCTAGGTGCTAAGTGCTTATATCTTGTTGAATATTGTGCTTCTCTGTAATTAGGGTTTTACCTGCAATGTGAATAAGGGATAAATACTAATGAATGTTAACTGATAAGTTCTCTGTTAAGTATTGTGATCACATATCTGTGTCCCAGCTAGGTTGCAGACACTTGATTCCTGCAACCCCCCTTGCATCTACCTTATGTGAGACTTCATCTTCTTCGTAGGTGTTGTCGAAAGGGTCAGTAGTTAGGGTTTTGTTGGTGCGTTGTTGAAGTGTTGAACCCCGGGTCTGCCCCTGTGCCAACAAATGGTTCCATTGTCGGGACTTGAAACTGTGATTGTTGGGAACTGAAGAAAAAAGAAAGCTCTGTGCGTAGATACGTTTCTTTAGTGAGCAGTATTCTACTTGACTTGTGAAGCTCTGTGCTAAGAAAAGAAATCAGATTTGAAGAAAAGAGGTAAGATCTTAAAGATTTGTGCTTTGATAAAGGTAAGATAAGTGAAAAAAAAAATGTTTTGAAAGAATGGATCTAGGTATGTTTGATAGATTTTGTCCTAGTCTGAAAACTAGGGCACAACTAGAAGAAAGAAGATTTGATATGAATATATATGATAGAACTAGTGAAAGATATGTTATTCTTATGTATAGAAAGAATGTTTGGACTAAAAAATGGATGTAGGATCCTAGAAAAAAGTTTTTGCAGATCCACCACTATGATCCCAGTGCGTAGTACAGGAAAGGTTGGGGATCGTTCAAGAGAAAGAGAGGATTGACTCTTTGTTATAATTGTAGAAGACCGAGACATCTTGCTAAGGAATTCCCTGGTTGAGGTCCTATTTTCCTTTGTTGTAAGGATACTGGACATGAAGTTTTGGATTTCCCTAGAATGATTTACAAAGTTGAAAAGATGAACATGAGACAAGAAGACCATGAGGAAGGTCAAGAGACTAAGAATATGCTCAAGAACTAGAAAGAATCAGAGATTGTATTATTGCAGATGAAAGAAACCTTGAATGATCACAGAGACATCAACTTATCAGAGGCCTTAAAAGAGAAAGAGTGCATAGAAACAAGAATAGGAGACTTCGACATAGACTGTGTTCTGGATGAAGAAACACAGGTGAATATCATGACAGAAAAAACTTGGGAAATTTTGGGAAAACCTTCTATGGTTCCTTCATTGAGAAGAATAGGATTGTTCAAAGGGAAGATGATAACCCCATGTGGAAGAATTACCTAGATACCTATGATTTCTCATGGAACTTTGACAAAAAAATAATTTGAGGCTGTTAAGTTTGTTGAGAATAGCACCCCATTTGTTATTTTTCTAGGAAAAACTTGGGTTGAGAAAGATCAGATACGAAGGAAACAAGAAGAGGAATATTTAGAAAAGAAAAATCAAGAACTAAGATATTTCATGGCTAGGCGAATAACACACTTACTAGAAGAACAGGAGGACAAGTCGAAGCTACTAAGGACTAGAGACCTGGTTGTCAAAGTTAAAAGAACACAGGAAGACTTGAAACCCTTGTCCATATAGGAGAGTAGAGCACCTACCCTAGAAAGAGAAGAAGTATTACCCTCGAACCCTGTGAAAGACCCTCCATAGTGAGAAGTTACTATGCTAAGAGGAGATAAGAACGATAATGGAAAGAGGAAACTAGTGACTCAAATCACAGGAAAGAAAGCTAGAAATCTCAGCAAGAAGAAAGCAAAGTTAGAAAAATTGCAGGAAGTTCCAGAGAGGACTTCGCAGAAGGACAGTTTGCAGAACTGGAACTTCATTGGGATATCAGAACAGTGTATATTGACACTTCACCACGACGAAGCAATATGAATGTTGGAGGTGTCCTGACCGTTAGAATGACACTCCAAAATGGCTAGAAACACAGCTATTGATGGAATGTTCATCATTCAACCGTTTCACCGAGAACACTTTTTCCAATTGTGATTATTCGAGCCCATAGAGAACTAGTTTCTTTCACGCAATGCCTATTGAGAGCTTGCCACCCATTCTGTTGCATTGAGTGTTTTCTCACTGACATGAGATATCTAATCTCGAGCATTCATGTTGGATGACATTAGCGCAGTATAAAATTCCATCGAAGAGATCCTAATAGACCTCATGGCTGAAAAGGTGATGTCCGTAGGCATACAAGCTTCATCGATGTGAGGATTGGATGCATCATCGTCAACTACGCAGCATCGGTCTAGCCGACCCACTGCTAAGAAACATAGCAAGCATCGTGATGACTTGGCAAATGAAAATATCATCTCATATATCCTTCCCGACTATATCCCACCTCTAGCTGGCACGGTTAGTCGTGACAGTCTCCTGAGGGACTTCGACTACACCTTGATCACTACGTACCTCCCGAAGGGGATACGCGTAGTTGGACTATAGTTGGGACAGATTATGACGTTGAATATCAGTGACTTCAACTTGGGAGATCGCAAGAAACATGGCATGCTCGCCCCACAGAAGTATTTGACCAAGACCAAGGGGACGAAGTCAAAGATCATCCCCTAGCCGTGGACCATGGATATCGCTAGGTCCACTGTCCTGAATGTAATGAAGATACCCCACTATGGAAGGAATCAATAGGTTAACGTGTGCGTTAAAATCATGTTGTCTTGCTTCCATGGAGGTTATTTGTGGCTGGAAAGATGCATCACCATAGATCTGATGCTGATCCATTGGATCACTGGATTAAGGATGCAAGGACCAGACCCACAAGAATTTTATCTAGGAAAGTTTGCATATCGTGCCCTGGTGTAGAGAATCAAGGAAACTTATGGCGATGTGGAGAAGGAGAAGCGAGGCTACAAGGTAGCTTCCATCCAGAATGGCACAGTGCACCTAGCCTTTTAGTTGATCATTGGTAAGCTAGTAAGGAAGAATAGACCCATGCAATTCACGGGGTTCGTTGTTGACCTCGTGGGAAAATGCATTGAAGGAATACAAATGAACTGGGTGAGATACCTTGTCAACCATTTAGAGAAAGACTATCGCAAAGCTCAAGATCAGGGTTATGATTTCCATTTTAGCTAGTTGTTGATCCTCATCACCTTCATTTCTTGGAAGATGCTGAAAGGAGCGAACTTCCCTGAGATTGAACCGTCTGAACCCCTCGCTGCAAATTTCACTACGCTTTGGTACTCAAGAAACATGGCTAAAAAATGTCAGTCAAACGCAATGTTCTGCACCTATTACCTGTAGTTGAAGAGGGATATTTAGTCCTTCCCTCATATGACGTTGAACACCCTGCACAGGTTCAAGCCATTTGTAAAGCTCCACACAAATAGACATTTTATTTATATCACTGTGTGCGGAGAAGAACATAAATAAGAGCTTCAATCCTACTATAAGCTCACTGAGGAGGACATGGAAGAAATAACTAAGGAATGGCTCGCAGAGTTCCTTATACCAGTTGACTAGGCAGAATTGTTCGACCTCGACCTCATCGGCAGTCCTGTGGTCACTCACGAAGAATATGATGCCCCCAGCAGTAGCAGAAGGAAAAATAAGGCAGAGGTACATGAGTCGAATATCACATCAGAAGAGCCTGCTTCAGATTCACCTGGATGGGAAAGAGGTGACGAAGTAGACAAGGAAGAGAATGATGTGAAAGAAGACAAACTAGAGTAGGGCAAAGTAACACCACGTAGGGATCCCCTTGATGAAGCTGAGACATACAAGAAAAGAAATGTTTCCCCCACGAAACCTACATCGCAGACGAAGTCAAAATCCAATAAACCACCGTTTCATACTGTGCTAACGGTGGATGACATCGACCTCATCATTGCCACTATATCATATACCTCAGAAGAAATTCTACAACGCAATGAAGAAAAAAAGGAGACCATGTATGATAGGATTGCAACAGAGTTGAAAGGGTTACATTAAGTCCTCTACTCTAGCCGTGCAATGTCTACTACGCCACCATCATCAAAAGGAGCAGAGTTGGGAGATGAGCCTGCCTAGCTATGAAGATTAGCAAAATCAACAGAAGCTTGCCTTCATTGTGTCCAGGAGGAAAAATAACAAGCCAAAAAGGCCCTGAAGAAAGAAAAAGAGGAAGCCATAGAGCAACGTCGGGTTGCGCAGTAAGAAAAAAATGACCTTCAGGCAATGTTTGCAGAGGATAGAGCGCAGATCCAGAAGGAGAAAGAACAACTGCTTGTAAAGAAGATTGAACTTAAAGAAGCAGTCACTAGATAACTTCGCTCTGTGACGGGATTAGAAAATATGGAAGAACACCCAGTGGATATTCAGGTGGGGAAGCTTGCTAAATCCATTCAACAAATCCAACAAAGTAGCAAAACTAGAATTACAAGTAGTGCCAAGAACTCCATAGGAAGTAAGAGACCAAAGGGAAGAAAATGCCCAGAGCGTAGTACAAATAATCAAGGCATTAGGCTTAGAATGAAAACAACTCATTAGTCGAAGTGCGTAGACATACGAGCACCTTACAGAGGACCCTGAACTAAGGACACTAGAGTCACAACTCCAAAAGGAAAAGTAGCAAGCAGCAACAGTGCAAGCGTAGTTTAAGCCATTATCAGCAGTCGAGAGGATGAAAAGGTCCCAAGAGCAGTGCATGGTTCAGCAGTAGGTCCATTCCATCCAGAGCAAGGTCATGGAAGTGACTCAAAAGCTCTAGCCAGTGTAGGATGAGGCTTGCACACTTTTTGAGGAAATTGAAGGATGAGGTGCAGAACTAGAACAAGTGGTCACCTGAGTTGAATTGTGATTGGAAGGACTTGTGACCGAGAAATTTCTCCAGGAGTTCACTGAGAAGGAGTCTCTTGAAAAGCAGCAGGTCAAAGCAGCTCAAGCCAAGCTCAAGGCCTTTGAGGCAGAGTTACCCAAATCAGAGTGAATCAAGACAAGTCACAGGTGAGTGTTGGGGGCTTGTTGGACCTTGACCAGGTTGTGTGGAAATGTTGGTCATGTTTGACCAATTTTGGGACTTTGATAAGCTGATCGAAGACAGAGTGCCAAGCGAAGCGGAGATTGTGGGATCTCGCCCCCCTTTTGCCGACTTTTTGGGTTTTGGGTTTATGTAATGGGTATGGGATGTTGGCCCATGGGTTTACCCATTCTTAGGCCCTTTTGTAATGTACAAATAGAAATCTAGGCGATGTAAGTAGGAGAAATGTGGTGCTAAGTTCTATATTGTGCTGAGTGTAATTGAAGTAAGTAGTTGGATATATGTGATTGAGTTAGATTTGTGCATACTGTGTGTTGAGAACTTGCAGAGCTAAGTGAAAGTGACTATAAAGAGGTTGTGTGTTGTGACCTGACTCGGGGAAGGAGGATATGGTGAGGTGCGCACAGATCTCATGTCCTATGTGGAGTGGGTTTTGCTGCTCTGTGCATGTAAGGATATTGACAGAATATAATAAATAAGATGAAGAGTTGGTGAACATAGCCCCATTCTGGGGATGAATCACGTATATCTTGTAATATGGTTGCTTTGTGTGATTGATGTGATTTATGCTTAGTGTTTTCATCTTTATGAATCTTAGATGCATCTGATATAGTATCTTGCTTCTTGATGATGTGGATGAATGCTAGATCTGATCTATTTCTAGGTGCTAAGTGCTTGGATCTTGTTGAATATTGCACTACTCTGTAATTAGGGTTTTACCTACGATATGAATAAGGGATAAATACTAATGAATGCTAATTGTTAATTGCTATGTTAAGTACTGTGATCATAGATCTATGTTCCAACTAGGTTGCAGACACTTGAGTCCTACAACCCCCCCCCCACATCTACCTTGGGTCAGACTTCATCTTCTTCACAGGTGTTGTTGAAAGGTCGGTAGTTAGGGTTTTGTTGGTGCATTGTTGAAGCGTTGAACCACGGGTCTACTCGTGTGCCAATAGTGGCACTGGGTTCCACTTCAATGATCTATATTCCCCTTTCTGGTTCCGAATCAGATTCAAAACCCACATCCAATTAAGAGGATTTCACTTCGGCCATGAGCAAATTCTTTGAGCGACAGTCAGCAGTGTTATGCCAAGGCCTCTTATGGAATTCGCACCATTTCCCGATATCTTTCTTTGTCTTTCTAGTGTCCTTCTTTGCTTGCAGCTTAGACAAGTTGTCTTGATACTGTCCATATTTTCTCTATCCTTTGTTCTATGGGTTGGGTCCACCCTTTCATGGCTTTCTCTGTGTGGGTTTCCCAGGCCCAAATTGTCCCATATTTTGTTTGAGCTTCTGCTTGATTTTGACGACATATCAGTAGGTCGCGCCCAAGGATGAGATGTCCAGAAATTCCATTTTGGTTTGGATGTATCTATGCAGAGAACTACGATACTTGAGAACCAAATGTATCTCTAAATCTTTGATACCCAGCTTGGTGCGCAAGGTATGGAATATATTTGTGAACTCTGGCACTCCTTGGTCTCTTTCTTGCCACAGTGTGGTCCATTTGGCATTCAAGTCGTCATAACTTCCGACAGGGTAGTATTGTTCCTTAATAGCATCCCTGAAGGATTCCCAGGTGGTCGTGACTGTAAATAATGAGGGTTCCTCTGTTTCCTTTTCTCAAAGAAAGTTTTACACCAATCTTTCACATGGGGAACGACTTTG